>SJXQ01005376.1:66995-91261 GCA_006408695.1 Aepyceros melampus | reverse complement strand
CAAAGGTCATACCGAGTTCTCAAGACACAGGGCAGGGCTGTAAGCAATCTCACTCCAACCTGTGCTCTGATACATTTTGATAAAACAACTAAGCACACACGCATAGAAAAGTTGCGTCAATCAAAATGAAAAATCAGAAGAGCTGAAGCACTCAAGGCCAAGCAGCTCTTGTGCTGAGATTCCACTCTAAGAGTAAAACTGTCTTCAAGCTGTATACCTCCAGAGAAGGAATGCTCACCCCACTGAGTCCCAGGCTTCAGCCTGCTGCTGATTTTCTCAATAACGTGACCCCAGAAATGCTGAATTATTCCTGTGATCTTAAAGTCCCTGCAACTTGCTGCCAGGCTTGGCAGGGCAGGGATTGGAAAGATCTCTGAAGTGAGTGTGAGCAGGCTTTGGGCTGTGGGCTTTTTCATACAGCTCCAGGACTACTTCCTACTCTACTCAACTGGTGGGAGCTCTGGATTTTCCAGTGGCTGCCTAGACGTTCCAGGTGACATACCTTAGGGTTCAAGGGAGGTGTGAACCATTGGATAAATCTGGACCAAAATAAGACAGCAGATTGGAGAGAGTTTGCAGACAAAATTTTCCCTCCACTGCTCTCTCTTGGCGATTGCAATATAGAGTACCTTGGTTCAGACGGTGAAGAACCTGCCTACAATGCAGGAGACCCAGGTTCAATCCCTGGGTCAGGAAGATTCCCTGGAGAAGGAAATGGCAACCCACTCCAGTATTCTTGCCTGGAGAATCCCATGGACAGAGGAGCCTGGTAGGTTACATGGGGTTGCAAAGAGTCGGACACTTCTGAGCAACTAATACTTTCAACTTTTTAACTTTCAAGACAGCAGACTGGAAAGAGTTTGCAGAGAGAAAATTTTTCCTCCACTGCAGTCTCTTGGCTATTGCAACATACAGTGCCTTAAAATAGTTTCTCTCAGAAATAAGCCAAATTTTATCCAAGTCACGACATCAAAAAAGAATGAAACAAAGAAGCTAGGATTTGAAGCTGTGATAAGCTGGATAACATGCCACCTTGTATTTGCTTGCTTGCTTCCTTCCTTTCTTTGCCCTCATTCCTAGTTCCCTACAGGTACAGCCCCCAATGAAACACCAGCATATAATTCATGTTGCTTTCTAGAGAACCCAGGCTAACACAGAATATAAAAAAGAGGCGAGCTTGGCAGAAGTTTGCACAGAAGCAAGCGTATGGAAGAAAATTTGGGGCACTGAGCAGGTTCAATAGACATATCGATCAGGGGCAGCAGGTCTAGACTCGGTCCATCATAAAGACGAGTTGACAAGTTGTGGGGTTAGGAGTAAAGTGTGATTATGGGGTTATGCCTCCAAGAGGTACATTTCATGTTCTCCAGCAGGTGGTAACAGGAACTACCAGGACTTTTCCCTGTAGTTTTGGATATGTATGCATATACTCCAGAGGTTATAGAAATATTGCTGACATTGTCATTTTGGTAGTGGAATTATTCACTGCATTAAGTCTTTATAGGAAAAAGAAGTAATAAGTGATCACTCCATCTGTGAATATGAAGAGAAATAATATCAGAGTCTTCTGTGTCCACTGGACACTCTTTTGCTAAAACCTTGGAAGTCTGCACTTCGTTTTATAAGGGAAGCTAGAGCAATTCTCGCACATACAAATCAGGCTGTTTAATCCTCACCACAGCCCAGGCCACCGAGGTTTTTCTCACCTCCCTTTTGCAGATCGGGAACTGGAAACTTGGTGCAGTAAAGTGCTGTTTCAGGTCACACAGATTCAGGGCTCAAGCCACCCTGAGGCTCTTTGGCTCAAAACCCCTACTATGGTTTCGAAGGGAAGTGAGGAGGAGATTAACCTCTCCTCCTGCTAGAGATTCAACATAGTTTTAGCTGGTTAGCGGCTTGACTTCAGGCAATGAATCAAGACATAGGGGAAATGATTCACAAGTTGAGGGAATTGGGACCCTATTAAAATGGTGTTAGGTAAGGTAATCTGTGTTTGTGTCAGAGACCTATAATTTATGTGGATTCACGTGCACTTTTTTCTTTTCAGATACTGCATAAATTGGGAAATGTGTAGAGTGTTGTGGAACCAAATGTATTTGTATATGTTCAACACACTGTACCATTGACTTAATTATCCAGGTGGGGATTGGTGGTGTTAGTCGCTCAGTCGTGTCCAACTCTTTGCAACCCCATGGACTAGAGTCCACCAGGCTGCTCCGTCCATGGTGATTCTCCAGGCAAGAACTCTGGAGTGGGTTGCCATTCCCTTCTCCAGGGGAATCTTCCCGACCCGGGGATCGAACCCAGGTCTCCGGTATTGCAAGCAGATTCTTTACCATCTGAGCCACCAGGGAAGCCCATGTGGGGATTATTCATTTTTTAAAAATTGATTAACTTATTTTAATTGGAGGCTAAACTTACAATTTTGTAGTGGTTTTTGCCATACATTGACATGAATCAGCCATGGGTGTACTGTATTCCCCATCCTGAACGCCCCCCGCCACCTCCCTCCCCATCCCGTCCCTCAGGGTCATCCCAGTGCACCAGCCCTGAGCGCCCTGCCTCATGCATCAAACCTGGACTTGCGATCAGTTTCACATATGGTAATATACATGTTTCAGTGCTATTCTCTCGAATCATCCCACCCTTGCCTTCTCCCACAGAGTTCAAAAGTCTGTTCTTTACATTTGTGTCTCTTTTGCTGTCTCACATATAGGGTTATTATTCCCATCTTTCTAAATTCCATATATATGTGTTAATATACTGTATTGGTGTTTTTCTTTCTGGCTTACTTCACTCTGTATAATAGGCTCCAGTTTCATCTACCTCATTAGAACTGATTCAAATGTATTCTTTTTAATGGCTGAGTAATACTCCATTGTGTATATGTACCACAGCTTTCTTATCCATTCATCTGCCAATGGATATCTAGGTTGCTTCCATGTCCAAGGTATTGTAAACAGTGCTGTGATGAACATTGTGGTACACATGTCTCTTTCAATTCTGGTTTCCTTGGTGTGTATGCCCAGCAGTGGGATTGCTGGGTCATAAGGCAGTTCTATTTCCAGTTTTTAAGGAATCTCCACACTGTTCTCCATAGTGGCTGTACTAGTTTGCATTCCCACCAACAGTGTAAGAGGGTTCCCTTTTCTCCACACCCTCTCCAGCATTTATTGCTTGTAGACTTTTGGATAGCAGCCATTCTGACTGGCATGAGATGGTGCCTCATTGTGGTTTTGATTTGCATTTCTCTGATAATGAGTGATGTTGAGCATCTTTTCATGTGTTTGTTAGCTATCTGTATGTCTTCTGGGAGAAATGTCTGTTTAGTTCTTTGGCCCATTTTTTGATTGGGTTGTTTATTTTTCTGGTATTGAGCTGCATGAGCTGCTTGTATATTTTTGAGATTAATTCTTTGTCAATTGCTTCATTGCTATTATTTTCTCCCGTTCTGAAGGCTGTCTTTTCACTTTGCTTATAGTTCCTTGGTTGTGCAAAGCTTTTAGGTTTAATTAGGTCCCATTTGTTTATTTTTGCTTTCATTTCCATTACTCTGGGAGGTGGGTCATAGAGGATCCTGCTGTGATTTATGTCAGAGAGTGTTTCACCTGTGTTTTCCTCTGGGAGTTTTAGATTATTCACTTTTAATTTGCAATCTGGCTTCTCCTTTCAGCTAGGATGTTTCAGGGCTGCTCTTGGAATGCCAACTAATTAAAATACTTTAAGTAAAACATAATTAGGTACAAAAATAAAGTCCAGTCTTTTCTCAGCTCCTGAAGATTCCGCAGCTGAAATGTGACTCTAATTCATCCACTATCTTTTCATTCTCCAGCACCATTTTACTGCAGAGAGCTTTATTGCTTTCCATGGGTTACTGCAGTAGTTTCCTATCTGGCTTTACTGCTTACTTCTTCCCCATCCAATAATCATTCTGCTGACAGTAATCTTCAACAAACAAACACACCCCTCAACACAAAATCTTCTTTGCTTGAATACATTTAATGACTCCCCATTTCTCATCAGATTGAATGCACATACCAAACCGATCATGTACGGCTTCTTCATGCCACCTGCCCCAAGAAGGTGACCTGATCCAAGCTCCATGTCTTATCACTCCTTCCAGCTCTGAATCCTCTTAATGCACTAGCTGTTTTTCTCTAAGGGAGACTAAGGTATTCCTGAACTCGTGTTGTCTTTCTGCTCTCCTGTCCTTTTATTTTATTTAAAAAAATTTTTTATTTTTATTGAAGTTTAGTTGTTTTACAATGTTGTATTACTTTCTGCTACACAGCAAAGTGAATCAGATACACACACACACACACACACACACACGTATACGTGTGCCCCCTTTGCCAGCACAGAGCACTGAGCAGTGTTCCCTGGGCTGTGCAGCAGGTTCTCCTTTGTTTCCTATTTTCTTACATAACAGTGTCTATCTGTCTATCCGTCTCAGTCTCCCAGGCCATCCCAGCCTCACCCACCTTCCCCCTTGCTGTCCATACACTTGTCCTCTACCTTGTGTTTCTCTTTCTGCTTTGCAAATAGGTTCATCTGTATCATTTTTCTAGATTCCACATATACACATTTATATTAATTAGAGTCTCCACAGGAATTCATCTCAGCTACTATGCAGTACAGTAGCAAATAGATGGGGAAACAATGGAAACAGTGACAGGCTTTATCTCTGTGGGCTCCAAAATCACTGCACATGGTGACTGCAGTCATGAAATTAAAAGACACTTGCTCCTTGGAAGGAAAGCTATGCCCAACCTAGACAGCTTACTGAAAAGCACAGAGATTACTTTGCTACAACCATCTGTCTGGCCAAAGGAAATCTACTCTGAATACTTGTTGGAAGGACTAATGCTGAAGTTGAAGCTCCAATACTTTGGCCACCTGATGTAAAAAGCCAACTCATTGGAAAAGACCCTGATGTTGGAAAGACTGAAGGCAGGAGGAGAAGGGGAAGACAGAGGATGAGACAGTTGGATGGCATCACCAACTCAGGGGTCATGAGATTGAACAAACTCTGGGAGTTGGTGATGGACAGGGAAGTCTGGTGTGCTGCAGTCCATGGGGTGGCGAAGAGTCAGACATAACTGAAGGACTGAACTGAACTATGCAGTTCCTAGCTCGGTGACTGACCCCAAAGAGGTGCAACTTACCTACTTAACTAACGGCTCTAGGTGTCTCACCTAGAGCCAGACATCCTGGAATGCGAAGTCAAGTGGGCCTTAGGAAGCATCACTATGAACAAAGCTAGTGCAGGTGATGGAAGTCCAGTTGAGCTATTTCATATCCTAAAAGATGATGCTGTGAAAGTGCTGCACTCAAGATGCCAGCAAATTTGGAAAACTCAGCAGTGGCCACAGGAATGGAAAGTGTCACTTTTCATTCCAGGGCCAAAAATGTTCAAACTACCACACAGTTGCACTCATCTCACATGCTAGTAAAGTAATACTCAAAATTTTCCAAGCCAGGCTTCAACAGTATGTGAACCATGAACTTCCAGATGTTCAAGCTGGATTTAGAAAAGGCAGAGGAACCAGAGATCAAATTGTCAACATCTGCTGGATCATCAAAAAAGCAAGTTCCAGAAAAACATCTATTTCTGCTTTATTGACTATGCCAAAGCCTTTGACTCTGTGGATCACAACAAACTATGGAAAATTATGAAAGAGATGGGAATACCAGACCACCTGACCTGCCTCCTGAGAAATCTGTATGCAGGTCAGGAAGCAACAGTTAGAAATGGACATGGAACAACAGACTGGTTCCAGATCCGGAAAGGAAGACATCAAAGCTGTATATTGTCACCCTGCTTATTTAACTTATATGCAGAGTACATCATGCAAAATGCCAGGCTGGATGAAGCACAAGCTGGAATCAAGATTGCCGGGAGAAATATTAGTAACCTCAGATATGCAGATGATACCACCCTTATGGCACAAAGCAAAGAAGAACTGAAGAGCCTCTTGATGAAAGTGAAAGAGGAGAGTGAAGAAGTTGGCTTAAAGCTCAACATTCAGAAAATGAAGATCATGGCATCTGGTCCCATCACTTCATGGGAAATAGATGGGGAAACAGTGAGAGACTTTATTTTGGGGGCTCCAAAATCACTACAGATGGTGACTGTAGCCATGAAATTAAAATACACTTACTCCTTGGGAGAAAAGTTATGACCAACCTAGATAGCATATTAAAAAGCAGAGACATTACTTTGCCAACAAAGGTCCATCTAGTCAAAACTATGGTTTTTCCAGTAGTCATGTATGGATGTGAGAGTTGGACCATAAAGAAAGCTGAGCACTGAAGAATTGATCCTTTTGAACTGTGGTGTTGGAGAAGATTCTTGAGAGTCCCTTGGACTGCAAGGAGGTCTAACCAGTCCATCCTAAAGGAAATCAGTCCTGAATATTCATTGGAAGAACTGATGCTAAAACTGAAATTCCCAATACTTTGGCCACCTGATGTGATGAACTGACTCATTGGAAAAGACCCTGATGCTGGGAGAGATTGAAGGCAGGAGGAGAAGGGGCCAACAGAGGATGAGATGGTTGGATGGCATCACGGACTCTATGGTCACGAGTTTGAGCAAGCTCTGGGAGTTGGTGATGGCAGGGAAGCCTGGTGTGCTGCAGTCCATGGGGGTACAAAGAGTCAGACGTGACTGCATGACTGAACTGAACTGACTGCTGACAAATCCCACAGTCAGGAACTTTGGTCTTTTATCCCGAGTGTCTAGCGTAGTGCCTGGCACACAGTAGGTGCTCAGCGAACACTACTGAATGAATAAAGTACCAAGAGCACAGCCTCCACACCCACAGCAGAGTTCCAGGGATACAAACACAGGAAGGGCAGTGGCAGCAGGACACGGGCTGGAGCTGTCCTGGGCTCCTTGATGAAAGCGAGCCACAGCCTGCCCAGCTGTGCGGGCAGTGCGTAAAACTTTTCCTCAAAGAGAAATTTATGTGTATATGTATGCACTCCTAAATATTTGTTTATACATACACTATCTATATAATACATAAAAATATCCTCACTCCGTATGTGTATATATACATATGGAGTGAATACATATAAAATCAGTTCAGTTAAGTTTAGTCACTGTTGTGTCTGGCTCTTTGCGACCCCATGGACTGTAGCATGACAGGCCTCCCTGTCCTTCACCAACTCCTGGAGTTCACTCAAACTCATGTCCATCGAGTCAGTGATGCCACCCAACCGTCTCATCCTCTGTCGTCCCCTTCTCCTCCTGCCTTCAGTCTTTCCCAGCATCAGGGTCTTTTCAAATGAGTCAGCTCTTCTCATCAGGTGGCCAAAGTATTGGAGTTTCAGTTTCAACATCAGTCCTTCTGATGAATATTCAGGACTGATTTCCTTTAGGATGGACTAGTTGGATATTCTTGTAGTCCAAGGGACTCTCAAGAGTCTTCTCCAACACCACAGTTCAAAAGCATCAATTCTTCAGTGCTTGGCTTTCTTTAGGGTCCAAGAGTCAGTGATGCCACCCAACCGTCTCATCCTCTGTCGTCCCCTTCTCCTCCTGCCTTCAGTCTTTCCCAGCATCAGGGTCTTTTCAAATGAGTCAGCTCTTCTCATCAGGTGGCCAAAGTATTGGAGTTTCAGTTTCAACATCAGTCCTTCTGATGAATATTCAGGACTGATTTCCTTTAGGATGGACTAGTTGGATATTCTTGTAGTCCAAGGGACTCTCAAGAGTCTTCTCCAACACCACAGTTCAAAAGCATCAATTCTTCAGTGCTTGGCTTTCTTTAGGGTCCAACTCTCACATCCATACATGACCACAGGAAAAACCATAACCTTGACTAGATGGACCTCTGTTGGCAAAGTAATGTCTCTGCTTTTGAATATGCTATCTAGGTTAGTCATAACTTTCCTTCCAAAGAGTGTCTTTTAATTTCATGGCTGTAGTCACCATCTGCAGTGATTTTGGAGCCCCCCAAAATCTATTTACCATCAAGTGATGAGACGATGCCATGATCTTAGTTTTTTGAATGTTGAGCTTTAAGCCAACTTTTTCACTCTCCTCTTTCACTTTCATCAAGAGGCTCTTTAGTTCTTTTTCACTTTCTGCCATAAGAGTGGTGTCATCTGCATATGTGAAATTATTGATATTTCTCCTGGCAATCTTGACTCCAGCTTGTGCCTCTTCCAGCCCAGCATTTCTCATGATGTACTCTGCATATAAGTTAAATAAGCAGGGTGACAATATACAGCCTTAACGTACTCCTTTTTCCTATTTGGAACCAGTCTATTGTTCCATGTCCAGTTCTAACTGTTGCTTCCTGACCTGCATACAGATTTCTCAAGAGGCAGGTCAGGTGGTCTGGTATTCCCATCTCTTTCAGAATTGTCCACAGTTTATTGTGGATCCATACAGTCAAAGGCTTTGGCATAGTCAATAAAGCAGAAATAGATGTTTTTCTGAACTCTTGCTTTTTTGATGATCCAGCGGATGTTGGTAATTTGATCTCTGGTTCCTCTGCCTTTTTTTTTTTTTTTCCTCTCCTCTTCTAAAACCAGCTGGAACACCTGGAAGTTCACATATAAAACAGGTAAAATATAAAAATGTGTGTGTATGTATATACATATATAATAGGTAAAAAAGTACATGTAAGTAAATTAATTAGTGTACAGCCTTGACTCGGTATGGCGAGAGATGGGTCAGGACAGCCGGGCCGTCCCCTGGCCACTCGGGGACCGCCAGAGCGGAAGGGCGCGGCCGCGGCGCGGTTGGCCTTTCTGACTTGCTGTCCGCCCCGCCAACGTTGGGTTGGCTCCGGGCGGCTGATCTGGGCTGCGCGGCCGGGGAGCCGGGAGGCTGACGGCGTCCACAGCGCCCATCCGGCGGGAGAGCCCCAGGTCGCCCGGCTGCGCGCGAGGCCCCCGTCCCAGAGCGGCGCGGGCAGGGCCGGCCCCAGGATGCTCCTGCTTCTGTCCCCCGGCGGAGGAGGGGGCGCCGGCCGGCGGAGGCGCAGCGTGGGAGTGCCGGAGCGCGGGCGCCATGCCCTGCACGCTGACTTTCACTTGCATGGGCTTGCAATGAGTCTGGAGGCTGAGGTCGGTGCGACGGTGTCAGGTCACTGTCGCTGTTCCCCGAGGCTGGTAGCACAGGTACCCAAGCCATCCTGAAGTTGTACTGAAATCATGTGAAAAGGTGATCCGTTTCTATTTCCAGTCCCTTCAGACTATGAGAGAGACTCCCATTGGTCCTTGGATGGTCTTTAATACCTAACACGTGTTAATAAATACACCTTTTCAATCAAGATAGAATAGGCCCCAGGTCAGGAGTTTGGGGCTGGTAACAGCATCTGACCAGAATTTGATAACATTGCTTTTGTTTTCACTTTATTTCTTTTTGTTTACTTATATATGTAGTTAATTTCTATTCATGGTAGGTAAGATCGGCTGTCAATGGTGGTGATATAAAGTTCTGTTTTAAAATAAAANAAAGACTCTGATGCTGGGAGGGATTGGGGGCAGGAGGAGAAGGGGACGACAGAGGATGAAATGGCTGGATGGCATCACGGACTCCATGGACGTGAGTCTGAGTGATGGACAAGGAGGCCTGGCGTGCTGCGATTCATGGGGTCGCAAAGAGTTGAACACGACTGAGCGACTCAACTGACTGACTGTCATTTTGAAATTTTTCCTCATTTGCGCTCTGAGAGCTAATTCCTTTTCTCACACCAGTGTCCTGGGTGACACACTACATCAGTGAACCATATCCAACGTGGTACAATAGAATTGTTTTTATCACATAATTTGAAGCTGATTACAGGTTAAGCTGGTTTTATTTATTTTTAATTAATTTTAATTGGAGAGTAATTACATTATTGTGATGGTTTTTGCTACACATCAAAATGAATATGTGTATAAGTATACGTCACAGGTATACGTGTGTCCCTCCCATCCTGAACACACTTCCCACCTCCCTCCCAACCCTCTCCCTCTGGGTTGTCTCAGAGCAGCAGTTTTGGATGCCCTTAAACAGGGTTTTAAAACAACTGTGTACTTAGTGACCCCAAATGATATTGTACGTTAGTGTTTGTTTTTATTCCATTATCTGCTATATAGGGTTTTTTTTTTTTTTCCTATTTTTGGTGTAATTGCCACTTCCCTCCTTTCACTATTTTCAGAGTTCTGAGTTAAGGGGTAAATAAACATCCACTTCTAAATTGATACAGTTCCCCACCGAATGCAGGCTTTCCTAAATAGAGTGCCTGGCCTAGGAGAAAGGGAAAATTTGCCAAATAGACATTTTCAACAGAAGTACCTCTGGGGGTATATTTTGGAAATATCCTGTCTTCTTTGCTGGCCGTCATCCATTTTTCTTAATTTCACTTTATAGCAGTCAGCTGTTGAAATGAAAACTTAACTGTACTTACAGCAATGACAGTACCACTTGGGGAAAACTCATTTGGTGGTTCAGACGGTAAAGCGTCTGCCCACAATGTGGGAGACCCAGGTTCGATTCCTGGGTCAGGAAGATCCCCTGGAGAAGGAAATGGCAATCCACTCCAGCACTCTTGCCTGGAAAATCCCATGGATGGAGGAGCCTGATAGGCTACAGTCCATGGGGTCGCAAAGAGTTAGACACGACTGAGCGACTTCACTTCACTTTGTGAATTTCTTTAGCATGAAAAAGCAGTGTTCCTGATAAATGAAATAGATATAGGAAGATTTCCGTGATTGCTCACCTGAATTCTTCAAAAGCTTCACCAGAAGGTTTGTCTGTTTGAATTTCTATAGCTTATAATTTGTTCTTATGATTCCAAGGCAACTCTAGGTTTCTACTTGAAGAACTTTTTGAAGGTGTTGTTCTGCAGCAATACTGGAGAATACCGGGTCTCTAGAAAATTTGATGATAGTCCATGATCAAAAGTTTGAGAAATTCTTTCTTCATTCAAAATACTGTTTTTTAAAAAAGTTATGGAACTTTTCAGAGTATATTTTATGGTAGTGTTAATAATAAATATTTAAGGGTGAATATTGTGTGCAGAATTTTCCATACATGTTTGACCATGGAACTGTTTTATCTGTTTTGGGACAAAGGCTTTGTGGAACTTGCTTTGGGAAAATTCTGATATCATGATTTTATTCTTCCTCTTAATACTAATTCTGTGGTTTTGCTATCAACCAGTATATAATCTTTCTCTTCCACTTTTATTTCAAGGGTGTGGTTATCTTGAAAGTATTGATAGTTGGTAATTCACTCCTTGGTCACTAAACTTATTTCTTTATTGGGTTATAGAAGAATTATGAAAACCAGACACAAGAAATACCCAATTCATTACTAGAAACTAGTGTAATCCAATATACTTTGTTTACAGAAGTCTAGAATGTGTACCATACATTTCAGAAAGATTGAGTTTAAAACTTTAAGTTATCTGATAGATTGACTTGTGGGTACCACCATATTTCCCGATTATGATAATTAGGTCTTAGTATATTAACATAAAGGACAATCACAGGTGTAAACCCCACCATATAGAAATGTGTGAGGATTTTGGTGGTGGTTGTTACAGTGTGTTTAGGGTGCTGCTGGCATTTCTCTATATAGAAAAATTAATATCCACTTTCCATTTAAAAGTTAAGTTTCTTGGACACTTGGTTTCTAATTTCATAACATGGGCCTTAAATTTTTTCTCCCGTTGAGAGGATAAAAATGAATGTATCTCTTTAACTTTCTCTTTAATGCCCATGTATGTGTGGGTTACTTCTGGTACAGAGGGAGAAGTTAAGCTGCTGTTGGAAGCAAACAATGTGACTTACATTTAATATTTATCTGCCCAGGGATGTTGTTGGATTAAGATGTTGAAGAGTGTTTGGAATTTGTTTTAGAGCTGTATTCTCCATTTGTTGTTCTGCTCACATATTTTAAGCTCCACCTTCTTTTAAGGGTGCATGTGTCATGTATCAGTGAATGGGGGGAGATAAATGTTTCCTTGTCCCCCTTCACTCCAAACCACTTTATGCTTTTGAAGATCTTAAGAGTGTTCTTTTTTTTTGCTCTCTCTCTCTTTTTTTAAATCTCACTTTCTTATACATTTTGAGGACAGTGAAGTTTGTTTTTCTATGTGCTCAATCACTATTTTTATTTTCTCAAGAAAGCACCTCATTTGGTGTATGTTAAAAGGAATCAGTTGACAAACTTGGATGTTAGATTGTACATTTTCATTGAATTTAATGCAACATGTGGCTCAGTGATTATACTTTAGTAATACTGTTATTCTGTTCCTCATATTGACAAACTCTGGTACTGTAAGTCATTATTTCAAGAAGGTATATGGTAGTCACAGAAGCGACTCATAATTCAGGTTGACCCAAGTCTTTACATTCAAAGACTGCCTTTATTAACCCACATTGTTGTCCCTAATCTTCATTTCTGCCAGCTCCTCCCATAAACTTCCTGCACATTAATGTTAGAAAGAGTGATGGTTTCTTTTGTTTCTTTTACATATAAGGAATCTCGTGGAGAGATGGGTTTTAGGGTCTCTAAGGTCAATGCAGAAGGTGATGATCTCACAGAGGGGAGACTGTTTCCGGGAGGGAGAGGCAATTCCTTAGGGAAGCACCGCGCTGGATCCTGACGTAACACTTCTTCATAAGTCAATTTCAGGTGTGTTATTTTTCTTCCCAAGTTTGTCGGAGCTGTTTGCTGTTTCTGTAGTTGAACACTTAGATTTGGAGTGCGTGTTTGTCTTTTAGCCCTAGAATCACCCTAGCACACGTGAGAGCTCAGTACACACTGACCGAGGACGCAGAAGACACATTCTGCATCTCACACTCACACTGACTTCAGGACTCAACTCGTTCAGGGGATGGAGGACCTCATTATTTAGTTTGGAGAAGGAATGGCAACTCACTCCAGTATTCTTGCCTGGAGAATCCCATGGACTGAGGAACCTTGTGGGCTAGAGTCTATGGGGTCGCAAAGAGTTGGGCATGACTGAGTGACTAAGCAACAATTATTTAGTTAGAATTCTATCTCTGTTTGCAAAGTGTATAGTTGAAGTCATATAAGTGAATCCCGTTTGAATTCACATAAATTAAAATGTCACTCTGTTGTATTAACTGATGACTTATTTACGCTTTGTCCCTTTTGTGTCTTTCCAACTTATGCCTTCAGAATCTTCAGGTTCTCTTGTCTTAAAATTTAAAAGTACTACTATATCCATTAAAGAAAGTCTCTCACCTATCACCAGTCTCTTACTGATTTATGGTATTAGAGCCTGTGAGGAGAGAGAAAAGTTTCTTAAACATAAACTCACTGGTATTCTGTATTTGTCAGTTAAATATATTCTTATAAAAATCTTATAGGTAAATAAATATTCTGTGTGTCCTAGTGAAAAAAAGGAGGGGATAAGATAGTATAGATTTAGGTGTTAACTTTTAAAGTGGGAGGAATGTGAGTATCTTCACCTAGTTGGTGCCAGTTTGAGGAATTCTAACATGATTCCCTATTTTCCTTCAAACTGTATTGAGCTGGGTTCTGTTGCTGCAAGCCAAGTTATTTTAATTGAATTTAGATTCAGACATGACTGTTTCCCGTGGCTTCCATTCTTGTAGGCTCTATTTATACTGCTTTGGACAGTAAGGCTTTGCCTTTATTTATATTCACAGCATTAATCACCTATTAATTTTTCATTTTAGGTTATTAAAATATCACATTCATTAGTATAATAATTAGAAAATCAATTATCCTCCTAAGGACCAAAACATTTGAGAACAACTGTGATATTTAATTTCTTATATTTTAAAAGGTCTGGCTGAAGATTTTGATTTGAGTTTTGTCCCCATGTTAATATTGTTGTAGGGAGGTTTAGACTTATTAAATAGGTGTGTATCCTGGAACAAGACATTTCTCTGGATCCTGTGATTTCTACCATCCAGCTAAAAACTAACTGTATTACATTTGGTAGATAGTGGAGAATAAGGCAAAGGATTTGAAGGTGGCATTGATATGTACTAAAAACAACACAGGCTTTGGGATCACACTGTTTACCTCTTGGGGACTAGCTAAAGAATCTCGAGCAGGTTACTTACCTAGTTGAGACTTAAATTCTAGTCTGAAAGTTTGGACAATAATAGCAACCTTTTGAGGTTTTTCTGGAATTAAATACAGTGCGTGCATGCTCAGTTGTGTGTGACTCTCTTGCAGCTCTGTGGACTGTAAGTCTGCTAGGCTCCTCTGTCCATGGGATTTCCCAGGCAAGAATACTGGAGTGGGTTGCTATTTCCTCCTCCAGGGGATCTTCCCAACACAGGGATCAAACTGTGTCTTTTGTATCTCCTGCATTGGTAGGTGGATTCTTTACCACTGCACCACCTCAGAAGCCCTTAAATATGGTCAGAAATGTTAAAGCATCCATTACAGTACAGCACATTCATATGTTAATTTTTTAAAAAAGTCTTTCCAGTTTAGGGCAGGAGAATAGAAATGCCCAGCTCTTTATAAGGCCGTTGTTAAGTTTTGCCAAAAGTGAAACTATTTGTGAGAGCAGAAGGCATAAAGAAGATAATTCCTTCTTCTTTTTTTCCTTTTTTTTTTTTTTTTTAAATAGTCTATTATCTTTAGGATAAATTTAGGAAGAAAATGTTTAAGGGATGATTCAGTTCAGTTCAGTTCAGTTCAGTTGCTCAGTCATGTCCAACTCTTTGAAACCCCATGAATCGCAGCACGCCAGGCCTCCCTGTCCATCACCAACTCCCAGAGCCTGGTCACACTCATGTCCATCAAGTCAGTGATGCCATCCAGCCAACTCATCCTCTGTCGTCCCCTTCTCCTCCTGCCCCCCATCCCTCCCAGCATCAGAGTCTTTTCCAATGAGTCAACTCTTCGCATGAGGTGGCCAAAGTACTGGAGTTTCAGCTTTAGCATCATTCCTTCCAAAGAAATCCCAGGGTTGATCTCCTTCAGAATGGACTGGTTGGATCTCCTTGCAGTCCAAGGGACTCTCAAGAGTCTTCTCCAACACCACAGTTCAAAAGCATCAATTCTTTGGAGCTCAGCCTTCTTCACAGTCCAACTCTCACATCCATACATGACCACTAGAAAAATCATAGCCTTGACTAGATGGACCTTTGTTGGCAAAATAATGTCTCTGCTTTTCAATATGCTATTTAGGTTGGTCATAACTTTCTTTCCAAGGAGTAAGTGTCTTTTAATTTCATGCCTGGAATCACCATCTGCAGTGATTTTGGAGCCCCCCAAAATAAAGTCTGACACTGTTTCCACTGTTTCCTCATCTATTTGCCATGAAGTGATGGGACCAGATGCCATGATCTTAGTTTTCTGGATGTTGAGCTTTAAGCCAACTTTTTCACTCTCCTCTTTCACTTTCATCAAGAGGCTTTTTAGTTCCTCTTCACTTTCTGCATAAGGGTGGTGTCATCTGCATATCTGAGGTGATTGATATTTCTCCTGGCAATCTTGATTCCAGCTTGTGTTTCTTCCAGCCCAGTGTTTCTCATGATGTATTTTGCATATAAGTTAAATAAGCAGGGTGACAGAGATCTATTAAAAGTCCTTACTGAATTTTGTTCTTTGGTGCTAGTGACCTTTCCCTAGCTGTTTGAACCAAGTGAAAAAGGTTAATAAAGCTCTACAGTAAAACAATCTGACTAAAAATAAAGCTGCATACTTAATAGAAAGCCTGGCCCTTTGCTTATAAGTGGGAGAATATAACTGAATGTTTGATGAATGCAGAACTTTCATAAGATTTGAGACTATACCAGTTCAAGTTTAAAATAAAGAAAAGAAGTTCAAAATGTACAGATCACCAGATGAGAGTATACATTATATGGGAAAGTGTATATAAAATAGAAATTAGAGAGTTTGTGGGCATCCTAATGTCACATCTGTAATGAAGATATAAAAAATTGAAGTGTCTTCCAATTTTGTATTTTTAACCAGAGAAAAGTCATTTTCTGTGAATACTTATGTTTACCAAAACAACCACTGACTTCATTCTAAAAGAGTTAGATTATTTAAGTGCTGTAAGAATTTCATCTGAAATAGCTTTAGCAGCATACGGTATCAATAATTATGATATGAAGTCAGCATAACTTTGCATCTTCTAAAACTGGTTTGATATTTGTTTAGTGCAGTTTTACCCAATTATGTTAGTGACCTTGAGAATTAAAAACAAACAAACAAAAAAAAAGTCGCAGCAGTGTCCTGTGAAAGAAGTTTCTGTAACCTAAAGTTAATTTAAAATTACTTATGATTGTCACTTATTTTGGGCTCCTAATAAAATCCAGTTACAATTTTAGGACCTGGCAAAATTCATTTAAAATTTCTATTTGCTTTATTCAGAGCACGAAGGAGTAAATTTCCCCCCTAATTTGTTAATGAAGACCTACTTTTCATAAAGGACTTAAACAAAAGCATCTTGGGTCAAGGATTTGCATAAAATATTCGTTTCTCCCAATGCAGTAAATGGATGCTCTTTCAGAAGATGTTCTTGCTTGCAAAGACGATCATAAAGTCATGCCTATGCCCATATGGAAGAAAACTTGTTACATGAAGCAGCTCAAAGGTTTAGGACAACCCGGGGCAGTTTTTTTGAGGAAGCTTCAAACAGCCCAAGAAAGTAAGGACTCTTTTGAGGATGAGAGTGATGCAGAGGCTTCTTCGAGCAAAAAGATAAGCCAGAGTTCAAAGGGGAAGACTTGAGTTAGGTAGGGCTTCCCTGGTGGCTCAGCTGATATCTGCCTGCATGCCAGAGACACGGGTTTGTACCTGCGTTGGGACAATCCCCTGGAGAAGGGAAGGGCTACCCACTCCAATATGCTGACCTGGAGAATTCCATGGACTATCCATGAGGTCGCAAAGAGTTGGACACGACTGAGGGACTTTGACTCACTCACTGAGTTAGGTAAGCGATGGGAGGGGTGTTAACAGGACTGGGTAGCTCAGTAGCTTTGGCCCAAGGGAAGGAATGTGGGGAGGTGAGCCTACATAGGTCACCAGAGTCCATTTCAATGGACCTTCACTGATATGAAGGATGTGGGATGTTATTGGCAGCGGGGAGTCACTGAAGTCTTCACAGGAATCAGATAAAGACGTTTCTGATTTAAGAATATCAGATAACAACAATGTTCTGGGTAAATTTAGGGTAGGAAGAAATTGTGGGCAGTCGTTTTAGGACGAGATGGCAAAACTGAGTGAAGAAAATTATACCTATCCTTACATCACCTGTAATTGCCTAAGATAAGATTCACGTGGAGAGCTTTTAATTATCGCAGATTATCACGATTTTCATCCGCGAGTGGTCACCCCAGTAGGACTGCCATCTGACAGGGAATTGATCATTTTAAAAACAGTTCCATGTGGTTTTATCTCCAGATGGCTGGGGAAATGCTGAATATTCATTGGAAGGACTGATGCTGAAGCTCCAATACTTTTGGCTACCAGATGGGAAGAGCTGACTCATTGGAACTGACCCTGATGCTGGGAGTGATTGAAGGCAAAAGGAGAAGGGGGTTGCAGCGGATGAGATGGTTAGATAACATCACCAACTCAATGGACATGAATTTGAGCAAACTGCGGGAGATAGCAAAAGACGGGATCTTCACTGGCTGTAGTGTATGCGGTCCCAAAGAGCTGGACGCAACTTAGCGCCCGAACACCACCCCCACCACCTAGAGGAGGCAGGTGCTGCTTGCTTCCCACGTTGGTCCTGCTTACAAGCACGAACCCTGCTACTAATAGGAACCCGGCAGGTCCTGGAAGAGGGTCCCTGCTCACTTCAGGTCGTCTTAGTCAAGTGCCTTCCCGTCTCTCCGAACGTCAACTTCCCTAAATGAAAAAGGTTTGAGAGTGTCACTTTACCGTGCTGCCTCAATCTGTCCTCAGCCTGCCACAGGCCCAGGCCCAGAACGCTGGTCAAGGAGCGCTTTTCTTCTGGGGGCTGGCGGCTTCCACCCACGGGGCCCTGGCCCCAGACCGCCAGTGCCCGTGAGGGTCCTGGGGCTCGCGGGGCCGTGGACTCCAACTCCCAGCATGCCCCGAGCCCCGCCCCCGTCCCGCCGGTCTCGCGATAGTGACGCAGCCCGGGAGAGTTTATCAGGGAGGCTGCGGGCCGCCGGCGTCCTGGTCTCCCTCCCAGTTGGCGTCTGCGGCCTTCTGTGTCGCCGCGGGCACAGCGCCGCTCGCACCATGGCTTGGATCCGGACTGCGCAACAACCTTTCGAGAGACGTGGGTCTTGGGAGCCTCTCTAGTCCCGGGCCGCAGGCAGCTCCGCGGCGGCGGCGGCGGACGGAAAGGTAGCTGGAGGAGCCGGGCCGGGCCCTCCGGGGCGCTCGGGCTCCGCTGTTGCGGAGGGGCCTGGCCCCGTCCCCCGCCAGGCCGGGCCCGGGCCCGCGTGGCGCCCTCCCTCAGGCTGGCTGGCTCGGGCTCGGAGCGTGGCTGGACCGCCCCGCGCAGCTTTCGCTCCGCCTCTGCGGGGGGTGGGGGGTCCTCCCACCGCGGGGCTCCTCAGCGATGACGCCCCGCGGCCCCGGCCCCGGGCCTCGCCTCTGCCAAGCCGGCCGGGTCCTGGAGCGCCCTTCCTCGCCCTCAGCTCCCCAGCCGCCTCCTTGCGTTGCCCCGGGAAACCTTCATCTTGAGCCAGCCCCTGCCCCTCCTGTTAGCCTCGCTGGGGTTGAGTCAGCCCAGACCTTTCGCCTCCTGGTGGCGTTGTCTTGCATCTGGTAAAGAAGTCAGAGCTCTGCGGGGCAGGGGGAGGGCGGGCCCCGGGAAGTGAAAGGGGAGGTGGCCTTGTCGGAACACTCCCTGGACTCCGAGGTTGACGGAACTTTGGCTTCTGCGATGCTCTTTACTACGTGTTTGCCGTCCGAGCTTCATCAGGGTAGCGGAGGGCAGTGTAGCAAATTGAAAGCAAATAACGGCTTCCTCAGAGCTTTGTTTGAACTCCTCGGTGAAATGGGGCTGAAATCTGCCTTACAAATGGGCCACTTATCTGTGACCTTGGACAAGTCACTTCTCCTTTTTAGTTTCTTCTAAAGTGGGAGTAAACAATGGATTGCTCCAAGGGTTAAAACGCAAGATGACCGTGGTCTGAGTATCAGTCAGTACTAGCAACAAGGAATGAATGTATTGACGATCCCTAGCCCCTTGCTGTGGGTCATTTGACCCTGAGCCCTAACTTACTGAAAAATAAACTGAATATAGTATCTCTTTTTAGGTTGTTGTGGCAAAAACATGAAATACAGGGAGATGTTTGGCAGACTCTGCAGGGCTGTGCCAATGCTGGTTGTTTCTTGTTCTCAGAACCTCTGGAATGGATGGACTCTTCCTGAGCAGTTTTGCTAATTTGCAGCACCTGGACAATGTTCCTCATTAATACCTGTCTGTCGGCATAATCGTCACATCATCCCTCTCTGGTAAGGGGACTTTTTCACTGTACATAGTGTCCTTGTCATATCATGAGTGTTAAGATCAGTACACTGAGTCCTTTGACTTTATCCTTTTTTTTTCCTCCCTTGGCGTGTTTGTCACTCATTGGCTCTTTTATGTGTTAAAGGCATAAAACTCTGTGTGCCTGTTGACAGAACAGCATTGGAACTAGTCTTTGGTGTTTGCTGTAAGAAAATACCCTTTGTTATTTTTATTAGGTGGCGGGGAACTCAGCTCAAAATCTGTGTAGGAAAAGCGCCTGGATCCCAGTCTTTCAATGGCTTCGAGACAACCAGAAGTGCCTGGTAAACTTAGTTCTTTTTAGTAAAGTTACGTTTTACCCTTTAAGGTTTTAAACTAGACAGAAACCACTTTTTCTGAACCAGATGTTAATAGTTACTCTCTGCCATTCAGACTTACTACTTAAATGATACCAATCTATTATTAATATAATCCTATTAAATGATTAGTAGTATCTTATCACATTAAATCTTATCATATTATCTTATTAACCCATCCAGGGTGTGAACCCAAAATCTAACTTGAAAGAGTACCCTTATTGCACTTAAGGGTATGACAAATTTGTCACTTTCTTATATATCAAATCAAAATTCAGAATAGTTCTTGTACCAAAATGGCTAAACTCACCCCTTTTTTTGTGAGGAGGAGGTGATTGGGAGGAATGAAAAAGCAAAAAAGACACCAGCCTGATTTCAAGGCAACTTAAACTGTTATGAGAATATTCACTGCAATTGTGAGTCCTGTGTTCTTTACAGGGTGATAATTTCTGGGTTATTGAAGTCATTGGTCCTTCCTTGGACTGTTTTAGTGGGAGTGGTTAGTGATTTTTAAAATCTGAATCACTCAGTTTTTGAAACAAGTTTAAAATCTGTTTATCATCATCCTCGCTGCACTGGTCTTCGCTGTGGTGCGCGGCTGTTTTCTCCAGTTGCGGTGCCTGCAGGCCTGCCTTGCTGGGGCACGGGCTCTCCAGTTATGGCGCCAGGCTTCGTTGCCCTGGAACGTGTGGGATCTGAGTTCCTGGCTGGGGAGTGAACCCCTGTCCCCTGCACTGGAGGGTGGGTTCTTAGCCGCTGGCCCACCCGGGAAGCCCCTGAATCATTCTTGATTCTCAGTATAGATGATAGTGCCCATGTCTCAGGGTTACTGTGAAGGTCAAACATAAAAGAAATGAAAATTGTGAATCAAAAGTTAATATTAGTAGTTACTTACTGCCCAGAAAAATTTTTGTTTTCTTATTTATGGGAATATGTGTGAAAGTCGCTCAGTCATATCCGACTCTTTGCGACAGTCCATGGAATTCTCCAGGTCAGAATACTGGAGTGGGTAGCCATTCCTTTCCCCAGGGGATCTTCCCAACCCAGGGATCCAACCCAGGTCTCCTGCATTGCAGGCGGATTCTTTTCCAGCTGAGCCACTAGGGAATATATTTCCTCATAAATACTACCTGTGAAGTGAAGTTGCTTAGTCGTGTCCAACTCTTTGCGATTCCATGGACTATAGCCTACAAGGCTCCTCTGTCCATGGAATTTTCCAGGCAAGAGTACTGGAGTGGTTTGCCATTTCCTTCTCCAGGGGATCTTCCCGACCCAGGGATCGAACCCAAGTCTCCCGCATTGCAGGCAGACGCTTTACCATCTGAGCCACCAATACTACCTGACTTTATTATTTTTAGGAAGGCTATTGGGATGTCTTTAAGGTGTTTGTGAAATTGCTCCCAAATTTAGTGGAGGGATAGGAGTCTCCCCTCTGTCTTCGGTATGGATCCGTCCTGAGTCTCAGACTTCCATCAGCTTGTGCTTCAGTTTGTCTTTCGTTGTGTTTGTGCTGACTGTAGACTCCCTGTGGGTGTCTGGGCCCCAGGGTTGCATGCACCAGGTTGCTGCTTGAAGGGTGGGAAGCATGGAGGGTGTGAGTGCTGGCTGATTGTACCTCACACTTGCTAGTGGGGTGTTGTTTAAGATCCGCCCCTCAGTTTCCCAAGCTGGAAAAGGGGAAGAATATCTACTTAATGAGGATTAGAGAAGGTGAGGGATGTGTGCTTGACAAGGAAGGGTAATTGGTAATTGTTATTTGCTTATGTGTGTGTTTTGATTGAGATAATCCACACGCTATACAATCAGCCATTTTAAAGTGAACAGGTCAGTAGCGATTTTTAGTGTAGTGAAAAGTTGTGCAACCATCACCGCTGTCTAATTCCAGAATATCTTCTCACCCCCAAAAGGAAGCCTTGTCCCTACAGTAGTCATGCCTTATCCCCGCTGTGGCTCCTCCCTCCACCCAGTTCCAGGCAGCTACTAATCCTCTTTCTATGGATTTGTTGGTAATTGTTACAAATCATAATAGTAAGGGTAACTGCCTGTCCCCCTCTGTTTACATAGAATGTCTTTGCTGGTTTGGGACTTAACTGCCACACAGGTTGATGTTTTGGAGAGAGTGGTTGTGTAATTATAGCTAGAGGAAAATGTCAGCCTGAAGGCAGGATCGGGCATTAGTCCTGGTTTGAAAGGATCCGCAAACAAAGTGAACTTTGCTCCCTGGTCTGGCAGAGCTGAGCGCGCCCTTGAAGTGGGAGCCTGCGTCAGGGTGGGGCGTTCCAGTGGGCAGGAATAGCAGGATCAGCTGGCAGTGCTTTGAGAGAAAGGTTGCCAGTAGTTTCTGGATGGACGTTGCCTCTGCTCTTTTGAGTCATAGGGAACATTTGAAAGTGTTTTGGATGCTGCTGGTCACCCAGTGTGTCCAGCGCGTCATATTGCTCTCGTTTTCTGAGGAGATGTGGACAGGCAGGATTTGTCACCTCTGAGCCTTCATTCACTCGTCTATAATACAAAATGGGAACAAGACTTCATGTTTTTTTGAGGGGGCAGGTGGTGCGGGCCATGAGGCTTGTGGAATCCTAGTTCCCTGACCCTGGATTGAACCCGGGGCTTCAGCAGTGAAAGTGCCAAGTCCTAACCACTGGACTGCCAGAAGATTCCTAAGACTTCATGTCCTCAGTTTTGCCTGAGTTGAGATGCTTAGGATTGCCACGAGGGCGGCTTCTGTGGCCTAAAGAATACAAGCTTTGAAATCAGGTGGGTTTGGGTTTTGATTCCTTACTGCACTTTGGAGTTCTGTGGCCTGGCTCAGGTAAATTGAATTGTTTGGCGTCCTGATCCATGAAGATGGGTTAGGGCCTCTGTGTGGGTGAGGTGGAGAATCCAGAGCAGCAGGCCAAGAGGAAGGGCTTTGTCCTGCTTCCTTACCTTGCCCGGGTTAGCTCTTCCAGAACCAGCTCCTGTTGCTTTGTCCCAGAAGAAGTGTTTCAGAGCCTTCCTGCCTACAGACAGATTAGTTTAAAGCTACCAGTATGTTCAGCTGGTGAACCCATCCTGACCGGTGTCTCTGTTCTTAGCTCTTGAGCCTAGTGGGCCTCTAGGCAAGATGTCCCTGCCCATCGGGATGTACCGCCGGGCATTCAGCTATGATGATGCCCTCGAGGACCCTACGCCCATGACTCCTCCTCCTTCGGACATGGGCAGCATGCCCTGGAAGCCAGTGATTCCAGAGCGCAAGTATCAGCACCTCGCCAAGGTATCTGGCAGGCCCAGCCCCTTCCTTCTCCTTCCTCTGCTCCTGATGCTGCCAGTGGCTCCTGGCACCCAGCGAGTGGGGCACCCACTCATCTCTGTACATGTCAGTGTTCTCTGTGGGGTTGGTGGGCCTCTTGTCCTTTATCATTTGAAACTGGGGTGGCCTTGTCTTCTCCCATTACCCGCCCCTGCCGTTTTCACAGTATTAAGTCCAAGCTCCTTAGTCTAGTCTGGCTTTGCTTGATCCTGGTCCTCTGAACACCATAGCCCCCACATGCTGTGATCCAGCCTTGCCAGTTACCTAAGATTTCTTGTACTTAATAGGGTATTTGATGCCTCTGAGTCTTTGCTTGTCACTGCTCCGATTGCCTGGAACAGTCCCACTCCCCGTCCTGCCGTCCTATTCCATCTGCCTGACAAACGGCACCCTTTGAGTCTTAGCTCGACCTCAGTCTCTTCTGTGGTCTTCCTCTGTCCTCCCAGTAAACTATCCCCCTGCCTTCCAGGTCTCCAGTGCATCCCTGCTGTTACGGCACCCTCTGTTAGCATCCTGGGGGCAGGGCCGCGTCTGATCTGTACCCCTCTGCAGCCTCTGGCGGAGGGCATGGCAGGCATGCTGCGCTGCTCCTCGTACGGCCCTGTCTCAGGTGCCCATCCCGTGCCGCCCCTGGGGGCTGCCTCCCCGTCGGCCCTCCTTGCCGCAGGCACAGGCGCCAGTCTGCGCTCACAGCCCTTTGTGCAGCTGGGCTTGTGCTACATGTTGGCTGCAGGCGTGTTATTGGAGCCTCTGCTTCCTGACTGTCTATTCTCACCTCTGACTTCCCACCACCAAGATGCCAGAAAGTGGTCCCATTGCCTGAATTAGCTGGTGCTGCTGCTGCTGCTAAGTTGCATCAGTTGTGTCCGACTCTGTGTGACCCCATAGATGGCAGCCCAACAGGTTCCTCCATCCCTGGGGTTCTCCAGGCAAGAACACTGGAGTGGGTTGCCATTTCCTTCTCCAATGCATGAAAGTGAAAAGCGAAAGTGAAGTCACTCAGTCGTGTGCGACTCTTAGTGACCGCATGGACTGCAGCCCACCAGGCTCCTCCGTCCACGGGGTTCTCCAGGCAGGAGTACTGGAGTGGGTGCCACCGCCTGAATTAGCTAGGCCTGCCCAGTTCAGGTGGCTCCTCCTCACCTGCCCCTGTGGTCGCGCGGCACTGTGGGGTCGTGTGGCGGCTCGGGTCCTGAGGGCAGGTAA
>SJXQ01005376.1:0-66824 GCA_006408695.1 Aepyceros melampus | reverse complement strand
GGGCAGGTAAAGCCCCCGTGTAAGCAGCCCTGGGGGTGAGCCCCGAACAGCCTGTGCCCCGGCTGTGAGCCTGGCCTCACCCCCAAGCCTGCGTCTCACGTGAGAGATGAAAATACTTTTGTCATGGAGCTGCTGTGGGGATTAAAGAAGAGACAGCGGGGAGGCTCCCGTCTGGTGTGGAGCCCTGGTGTGGAGCCGATGCTGTGACTGCGGCTCCCAGCCCACCTCTCTCGGTAGAGCCGGATCTGAGCCTTCCTTTCCAATGGGGGTGCCCCGCTCACCCGCACCTGTCCTGTCAGGCTCTCAGAAGGGGGCACTCTTGCTGTCGCCATGAAGGAGTCCCCTGCAGCTCCAGGGCACATTCCCCACATTAGTCATCTACCAAGATCTGACCCACTCAGTTGTTGAGGTGGAAGCACTCTGTGTAAAAAGTGCTGGCAGTACCAGGAGAGAAGGGCCCGGCAGCCTGCCTGTGGTGCCAAAGCATCAGGCTCCCCGGCCGGAGATAAGGGTGGTTCCTGATAGGCTTGGGGCTTGGACGGTGGCCCACCACCCTCTGCATCTGTGAAGGCTCCCGCTCGCTTCACGCGGCAAAGAATGTGTGTCCAGTCTTCGGCTGTGCCCCAGCTGCGACAGCTGACGTTTGGAACAGCCGCTCTCCATGGGGAGCCCAGCCCGACTCTGCATGCACGCTTCCGCTGGTCCTAACTCTCTATGCCCTAGGCATCTGCGTCCCCACCTGCAGCTGTCCTCCAAGTGAGGAAGCAGAGGTTTATTTAGGTTTTACTCGAGTTAGTTAGATCGTAGCTGAGAAGTTTAAATCCTGTTTTGTAACGGGGATAGAACATTTCAGTACTCCCTTCTACTCCCCTCCTTTCTGACCATCTTTCCTCTCAGCCCTTTGGAGAAGCAGAGAATAAAGAGCAAGGCCACTTCTCTGCTCCCAGTCAGCGCTGAGCACTGCGTCAGGTGCTGAGCTGAGGGAAGGCAGCATGCTCCAGCTGGCTCGCGTGAAAGATAAAGCGCTATGGAGACTTCCTGGTTTGTTTTAAAAGACCATTATTGGACCTTTCGAGCCGTGGTCCAGAAGGTGTGGTCTCGGGACCTGGAGCATCAGCATCACTTGGGGGTTTGTTGGAAATAACGTTCTTGAGCCCCTGCCCAGACCTCCTGAGCCCGCTCTGGGTGGGGCCCAGCAGCCCGCCAGTGGATGCTGGCAGGGTTCCAGAACCCCTTAGTAGATGAGGTGGGAAACCACGCGAAAGCAGGGATGGTGCTCAGGACACAGTCAGCGCCTGGTGACAGGGCTCCTCTGCGTCCTCAGGGCTTGGCAGCACAGTGTCCTGGACAGTCTGGGACGGCAGTGGGGCCAGAGCTGCAGATTCTGGCTCTCCCGCTTCTGTGAATATATAAATACAGGCTTTGTATCATGTCATGTGTGCTCTCACGGTGCATCCTATATATCTAACCAGGTGGGGATGGCAGCCCCCTGCACGTGTTTCCTCATGGATCTGATTGCTCCTGAAGGGGGCTGAGGCTGTGACTCCGTGTCCGGCTCACGCGCCCCCTCCTCTCTCGAGCAGGTGGAGGAGGGAGAGCCCAGCGTCACCCCGCGACCCCCGGCCCCACCGCCGGCTGCTGACGGTACAGAAAAGGCCCCTGTGGTGAAGGCCAAAGCAACCCACGTCCTCATGAGCTCTTTGATCACAAGTAAGCCTCTGCGCCCTCGGAATAGAGTCAGGTGGGGCAGGGGAGAGCTGAGTGCCTGCAGCCAGCTGCCAGGGGCTCTGCACACCCGCCTGCCCCAGCCTGTCCTCAGCGAGCCCCGCCGAGGCCAGCCTGGCTGCTCAGGCGGCGCCGTGCGGGAGCTCCCTTGAGGCGGGAGGTGGACCCAGCGCTCAGCATCGCGGTTCATCCGGGTCTGCCGCTGCTCTGTGGCTGCAGCCTTGCTTTCCCCTGTCCATCAGCGTGGCCTGGGGCAAGCTGTCTTAACTGTGGCGGCTGTTCCTCCTCCATGAGGTCGGGGATCTGGCCGGCACTGTAGGTGGCAGGGTTAGATAGCACAGTGCTCAGGGGCCAGGGGCTGCTGCTGCTGCCGTCTCAGGCTCTGCTAGAGGAGACCCACTGAGGCATCGCCCCCCTGCCCCGCACTTACTTTTTTAAATTAAATGGCTCAGAGTTGTTCCTTTTCCTGGACCTTGAGGCACCAGTCTTTAGTCTTAAGAACATGTGATTTATGGTCCTGCTAAACTAGAAACAAGATAGCCTGAATTAAAAAGATCCTAACAAGTTATCTAAACTCAGTGGTTCTGGAGGGTCCTTGTAGTTGCTGTGGGAGGCTGGCAGTTGCTAGATGCAGAGCTCTGCCTGTCCGCAGCAGCCTCTGCCCGGGGCAGGGCACACTGGAGGTCAGAAGCCCTTGTTTATGTGCTCGGGGAGGGCGCCAGTTAGTCTTGGGCAATTCCTGAAGAGCTCACCCAGGAACCAAAAGTTCAGAGTCTTACCTGGACTGAGTTTTTTTCACACAGAAATGCACTGTTTGAATCAGCAGCTACTACTTGTATTTTGCAACCTTGAGGATGTGTCCTGGCAGTGTTAAGAAGCTTAGTCATTGTTCTTTCTGTGCAGTAGAACTTCTTTATTGAAAATACAGGTTACCAATAGCATAAAACACCATAGAACCTCAGTATATACTATTATCACTCAGATACTTATTTGGCTTAGTTATGTCCAACTATAAGCATATTTTTATATAATTGTAGGTATAATAAACCATTTTATTTTTTCAGTTAATACTGCCATGAACTTTTGATGTTGTTATAATCTTAATTTTAAAAAAAGCTGCATTTAAATTAGTGTATTGTATTCATTAAGCAGTCCTTTCCTGCTTTTAAAATTTTCAGGTGACTACCTGGCAAGACTGGAAAACACCTTTATACATTAGTGTGTGTGTATGTTTTCCCTTGCTTCTATTTCTGATGGAAATAAACTAGCCCCTTGGAAGGGGAAGAACTAAGTCCTGATGGGCCTGTGGCGTCTGCACTGTTGGCCCGCAGCCGCCATATTCTCATCCATGGGGGGTGTATTATGTAGCGTGTACAGATGAAGCAGAACCTCCAGCCGTCCAGGGCATTACTGACACTGATGGTGGGCAGTCAGGCGCTGTGCCAGGCCCTTTGGTGGGCAGCTGCGCGCACCACGGCAAGCACTGCCTCGGTAGGCCTCGGCCAGTTCAAGGCACGTTCTCTCTGGTTTGGATCTAACTGCTACCCTGGTGCCGTCTGGCCTAAACGTGGCCTGGTTTCTCTTTGGGCAGAGGTCTTAGAGAGGGTGGTGAGTCTCTGAGAAAGCTTTGTCTTGGAGAGCTTGCCCTGTTTCTGAATGTCAGCTGCCTTCTCCATGTTGCATTTCTAAATATGAATAACACAGAAAATGTCCTGGGGTACAAATGAGAGGACATAAGGAGTGTTTCCCTGGAGGTTGTCCGGCTGTCTCTAGGAGTAACCTGCTCTTTAGCTTGTGTCAGGGGGCTTCTTTCTGCTCAGAGATGCTTTGTGGGAGATTCAGAATTGCTGTTATGACACCTGTCTGGGGGATCCCCTCTCAGACGGCCAGTGTGAGCTCTTGCTCCCGGGGAGAATGGTGGCTATCTGTTGATCTCCCCCAGATTGCGATGCGAGGTGGGGATGGCCATGACTATCATCTCCTCTGTCCCCAGAACAGACCCAGGAGAGCATTCAGCGTTTTGAGCAACAGGCAGGGCTGCGAGATGCTGGCTACACCCCCCACAAGGGCCTCACCACTGAGGAGACCAAGTACCTTCGAGTGGCAGAAGCACTCCACGTAAGCTTGTTCTTAGGAACTGAACACACACAAACCCAAGTCCTTGACAGCCTGAGCGTGGCTGTGGTTCGGGAGGTGCCAGCTCAGCTAGCTGGGGGTTGAGGAGAGTGGTGGGAAGAGATTGAATGAGGAATTTAGAGCTGGCTTAGTCCCCAGTCCAGAGTGGTCGCACTTTAGCTGAAAGGTCCAGGGCTTTCAGCCTCATTTCTGCTTCTCTGCCTGTAAAGCTTAGGTTGGAGGGTCAGATGAGAGTCTGGGCTGAGTGTGAGTGTGTGAGCAACAGACCCACCGTGGGCCACGCTGTACTAGTGAGTGACCGAGGGCGGGAACCTCAACAGAGGCCACGCTGGATGGGAAGGAGTGTCAGGTTCTAATTTAATTTTTAAAAATTAAAATAGTGTAGAATTGGGATGTTTTTGCTCTTTCATGTTTAAAATTGGAACAAATAAAGAATTTTCAGTAAGGCTTTTGTTGTTTAGTCACTATGTCTGACTCTTTACAACCCCGTGGACTGTAGCCCCCCAGGCTCCTCTGTCCATGGGATTTCCCAGGCAAGAATACTGGAGTGGGTTGTCATTTTCAATTTCTCCAGAGCATCTTCCCGAGCCAGGGATTGAACCCACATCTCCTGTACTGGTGGGCAGATTCTTTATCACTGCGCCACCTGGGAAGTCCCTTCAGTAAGGTTAATAATGACCAAATAATTGTATCAATAAAATAGTTTTAAAAGATTTTCTTTCAGGGACTCTCATTTTATAATTAATGCTGCTTTTAAGATTTGATAAATCATATTCACTTCATCTTATTAATCCTCTGACATAGACACTATTATCCACGTTTTGTAAATGAAGAAATGGGTTTAGGGTTATGTATTTAAACATCCACAGCATCTGAACTGAAATCTCTGGATACCCTATTCCCTGTGGATTCTTTCTCATATTCCAAAATCTTCTGAGAATTTGGCTCCTGAAGGGGCTTACTCAGAGGCATGATATACAATATATAGAAGGAGGAATAATGTAGAGTTAGTGGCCTGTGGCAGAGATACAAGACACTGTGGACGATGGTTGCATTTTATGAGTGAGTGTCCCGGGTGATTTTTGCACACTACACATAAAACTATGCTGTGGGGGAGCCAGGGTTGCTTGGTGTCCAGCTGAAGCTTTCAGACAAGACAGATGCTTCTGGAGAGGAGCACTGTCAGCCTTTGACACTGAGAACTTTGCAGGGTGTCATTCTGAATTCACTTGCCCAGTTCCCGCCATGGAACCATGGAACTGAATCTGGCACATCTGCATCTTGGCCATAGGAATAGGACATGAGGACGGCTGCAATGCCAACTCACACAGCTTCCCATACTCAGGATGGGGAGGGTTCACACGTGGGCACTTAAGTGTAGCCTGGGCATTGGCTTACTAGCCACAGGGCATGGAGAGCCTTGCCCAGGAGCAGTGAGACAAGCAGGCTTGTCTCCCCGGGAAACTGCTGGTCTGTGGTTAGGCGTCTGTTTACTGCACCCAGAGCACCGGGTGGCTGGGTATGGGAGGGAGCGTTGAGCTGGAGAGAGTGGCATGCTGAGGCTGGGCCGAGGAGAGGCAGGGAGGGGCGCTGAGGAGGGCCCGCTGCGGGGCTTCTGGCTCCTCCACTTACTGGCTGTAAATGTGCGGAAATCAGAAGCTCTGGTGTGAAGTTAGTACAAGATGTTTGAGATGTATTTGATGAAAACGTTTTTAAAAGACGGCCTCTTGCCTAGCATGGCAGAGCCTGAAGAACGTCTGTCCTGTAATCCAGATGGTGTACCTGTTAACGTCTCCTTTTCCTGAAGTTAGTGTGAAGCAGGTTGTTTACACCCTAACTTGGCTGTTTTGTATCTGCTCTGACTTTTACAAAGTCTCTCTTCTTAACTCATGTGAGCAGAAACTAAAGCTCCAGAGTGGAGAGACAGCAAAAGAGGAGAGGCAGCCGGCGTCCACCCAGTCCACCCCGAGCAGCAGCCCCCAAGCCTCCCCTAAGCAGAAGAGCAGGTGAGCACCTCGCCGGCCCCAGCAGTGGGGGGCTCAGCCTGAGGCTTCCAAGTCAGGGGCGGGAGCTGGTGGTCCCTGGCATCTGCAGGGAACACTTCTAGAGTTGGAGCAAAAGGATGTGTTACCTGGCATTTTATCCTTCTCTTCCAGAGGCTGGTTCACTTCTGGTTCTGCTACAGCCTTACCTGGCCCTAGTCTTAGCATCATGGATTCTGGAAGTGGGGATAAAGACAGAAGCTCGGCCGATAAATGGAGCCTCTTTGGACCAAGATCCCTCCAGAAGTCTGAGTCGGGTAAAGCACCCTCTTCACTAAAGAAAGCAGCGTGGCAGGCATTTGACCACGTATGCTGGTAACTGCCGACAGATCTTGAAATTTGTCTGCTCTGTGGTTTACTTCTGCAGGAGGCTTTGCCATCCAAGCCTACAAAGGAGCCCAGAAGCCTTCTCCAATGGAAGTGATGCGCGGACAAGCCACCCGAAGGGCGGAGGAGCCAGCAACGTTCAAGCCGCCCAAGATGGATATCCCAGTGATGGAAGGGACGAAACAGCTGCCGCGGGCCCACAGCCTCAAACCCCGGGACTTGAATGTTCTCACACCCACTGGCTTCTAGAGCTTTCTGTCCCGGGGAGTCTGCATCGAGGGTATCGAGCCCAGCTCCCTTTACCTTGGCTCTGACATAGGAAAAGTTTTGTCTTTGTGAAAATCAGACTGAGGCTAGATGGAGACATAATTGGTTTTTGCGAAACATTAGTGCAAAGCTTGTCCTTGTGTGGAAAAGCCATCTTGTATTGTTTTAACGTTAGACTAAACTTGAGCAGTGGTGTATGGGGACCTCCCCGGAACTTGGACCACTGCTTGCTAGGTGACTGCGTTGCTCCAAAACCAAGGCTTCAGGATTCCTTCACCACTGTCCAGGTGTGTGTGGACAGACCATGGCGTGGGGATGTCTGTGGACTAGTGCAGGCGACTTCGGCCCTCGCGGCCGTGCTGGTGCTGGGTGCTCCGGTCTGGTCAGTCAGGGAACCCAAGGCCTGCTTGAGATCTGGGTACAGCTAGGAGCCAGCCCTGGCAGGGACCCCCCGTTTGTGCTGGCACCGGCATCTCCTTGCGTCCTGGGCGACCTCGTGGGCCTGTGTGACCCGCAGCCAGCCCTTGTTGTGGACCTCTGGGGCCTGTGCTGTGGGAAGGGTGCTTCTCTTCTGCGTGTCACAGAACAAACACTAGTCTTAACACATCCTTTGTTGCACTTTAAAGTGACATTAATTTAGCTTCCATTTGGTTGAAAACTTCCTAAAGGAGAAGATTCAGTCTGCTGGCTTGCTGTAGATGAATGGATGTGAAGCGTGTTTCAAGAGGTGGCAGCTGCAGCTGGAGTGCGGTCTTGAGGCCCATGCGAAGCTAGCGTCACTCTGTTTTGATTCTCTTGTTCAGGCGAGGGCTTCAGAGTCTTTTTCCTGGGAGGTGGAAGAATTAAAAAATTTCTGTATGCAATCATTTTCCCCTCAAATGAGCCTCATGCCTTTGTAAACATACCTCGCTGAGGAAGGAACCGGGGAAGCCACACTCTTCATCTCTCTCCACTGTACATGTGCAACCACTGTCTTGAACGCTGTCCTGCTGTCTTTTGCTTTGGATGGTATTGTGTCTACACAAGGAGCCGACCTGACCTTCCCCTAGAGAGACCCTACAGTCTCAAATGATCAGAATTAATTTATTTGTGTCTTCTGTTATGCTTGTATCTCTTACTTGTTTTGACAATAAAAATCCTTACTACTTTCTCAAATGTAGATGGGAGGTTTTTTTCATTAATTTATTCCATTCTGCCTGCTCAGTCATGAAGCCTAAGCATGATAAACTTGGTATTTTGAAACACCATTGCCTTTTTATTGTATCCTTTTAACATCAATCTTTCTGCACCACACTCAATACTTTTGTTTCTATCCCCCTTCATTACATTAGGTCTTAACAGACTGGCCACAAATAGGCAATATTACAAGTCCGATATAGGATGTTTGTTTTCCTTTAGAGAGACAAACATCTTTCTCTTTTGAAACAGGTTCTCAGTACCTTGAATGACATAACATTGACATCTCAAATTTGTTCAGCACATGAATTCTTTTTTTCACATCTTGAATGGAAATGTTAAACATATAGTGCATACAGTATTACCTGTTTCCAAAAAATATACATAAATAATTTATTAAAAAATATATACACCATGTGTATTTAAGTCATATCTGAGAAGAGGCTAGGACAGGGTTGTTAAAAAAAAAAAAGATGTTTACTAAAGAGTTAGAAAGTTATCATAGCCTACAGATAAATAAGGTAGGTTTGGTCCTGTTGGATTTTAAACTACTTTCTATACTTCTGGGACTTCCAAGCAGTTGGAGGTGGAGTTCAGGAGGTATTCTTGGTGTTCAGTGCCTCGGGCGACCTTGGGCTGCTCCGGCCTACGGAGAGGCCTCCGAGTCGGGGTTCAGGTCTGCGGCAAAGAAGAGCAGGAGCCGGAGGAGGCGTACCTTGTCCTGCAGCTGCGGGACGAGCGGCTCCCCCAGCATGCGGACCAGGCGGCAGCGGAAGGCCTCGATCTGCTTCTCCACGTCAACCACGGAGATGTCGTCTCCCTGCTGGGGCTTGGGCTTGATTCTTTTGATTATTAAGTCTTTCCGGTCAATCACTGAGCTCCGCAAGTGCTCTGCAAGAGGGAAAAGGTAAGCGGCGCTGTTCTGAACGACTTTCTATTTCTCTATGACTGGGGAAGACGGAATTTATTGGTAGGTAAGGTCTAGGCAAAGATTTGTTGATGAGTGACTAAGCTACAAGTCAAAAGGCCCATTTCTGAAAGGTCCTTTGTTCCGGTTCTCTCTGGACCTCAGGTTTTAGTATTAAAAAAAAAAAGCCTTGGTTTTAGTTCTTTTTCCTTTGTTGATTTAGACAACGAACCTATATTAAATAATGAAACTATTTCAAATGGATATAATTGGAGAACTCTTCTTTGAAAAGAATTGCAAAGAAATATTAAATTTTACGTGGTAAGTTTGTCATGATTTTGGTTTATTGTAATTCTATTTAAAAGAATCCATTTTGTATGTATTGCAGGATAGACCAAATGAATAAATATATTCGTGTTGAGAATAAAGCAAGGGTTCTCACTATGGGAGAAAAGACTGAATTAAGGAACAGGAAGAGGAAGAATTCTGTGGAATTGAAACAGGTATCAGTATGAACTTTCATTTTTTTAAAATTACATAATTTACTAGCCCTTGTCAGAAAGGGTCTAGAAGCAGTAATAACTGATGGCTGTCCCAGTAGCAATCCACATACTAGGCACCTAGAACTTGGTTTCGAAATACTATTTCCCCCTCCCCACTAAAAAATACCAGCACTCTTGGCAAAAGGGCTGACTTTAGGATCATGGCAAGGAAGTTACAAGGGGAACCTGGAACTTTTTTTACAAGAAAGTAAGGGCATGCTTAGAAACTAATGGGGACATGTTAGAGAGTTCCTGTTGGCCACATTTTGAACAATATGATGGTAAATAATGGCCAAAAAAATGGGACTATAACACAGTGAATTTTAAAATGTCCCAAATCCATAGTAAATAAGAATGAGTGCAGGGAGAAGGGAAAGGTCATTTTTATCAGAAGGCCAGTTAAGAAATGTAGAAGGAATACGTAACTAGAAAGGGACCATTTTTCAATCTACTAAATCAATTCCGTAGTTCACCAAATGAAAGGCTGAACAGGATATTGAGTCTCAAAGTTTTACCCTCTGGGAAGAGAACACAGGAGAAATCTCTTAGGGACTCCTTGACCATATGGTCCAACCTAACATCAATGAGACCAAACTGATGTTCCTGCCTCTTGATGTAATGCATTGGAAAGGGGTGGACACCTTCATCTCTTCTGTGTTCTTGCTGCTCATGAGAGCATAACTAGACAACCCCAGTTGTGCAGTATTCTATGAAATAACTGAGCTGGACTCTTCAAAAATGTCCCGTTACGAGAGACAGGTAGAGGCTGGCAGCTGTGTTAGATGACAGGAGGCAGAAGAGCGTGCCAACCAAGCACAGTGTGTGATGCTTGACTGAATCCTGACCCAAAGCAAAACCATCACCAGTCAAGGGCATGACTAGCACACATTAGACAACATTCTATCAAGGATAAGGTCAGTGGGATAATGAATAATGGCATGTAGGAGAATATTCTTAAGCTGAAGTACTTAACATGAAGGATTATGATAGCACAACTTATTCTGAACTGGTTCAGCAAAAATAAGCCAAATATGGCAAAATGTTAACAGCTTCTGAATCAAGGTAAAGGTTATACGAGCGTATGTCGTACTACTCCTTAAACTTTTCTGTAGGTCCAAAAATAAAATGCTGGGGAAAAGTAAAAACTTCTAAAGGTACCCATTACAAAACCATGACTCCGTCCCAGCAGGGTTCCGGAAGTGTGTGGAATCGAGGCACAGGGTCACAGGCAAGGCAAATGGAGGGGAAGGACCCTGCAGGCCTTTTGAGTCCAGGTGCACCAGAGACCACGCCAGCATCCTTTTATCCACCTCATTTATAAAAGGGGGTGATGGCACCTTCATTAACAGGGTTGCTGGAAGGACTGAACTACAGGGTCTAGAAATTTGAGAAAATTAGAATTAACTGAAAAAAAAGAAAAAGTGTAATAAATAGATTGCAGAATATCCAAAAAGTCTGGAAACAGGAGGTACAGCTGCCCTGAGATGTCATCATAGGGGCATTTCAACATTTAATCAACGTTACAGTGAGCACCTACCCTGCCTCTGGGACAGGGCTAGACTCCGAGGAGACAGTGGGATCAGAGACCTGGGCCCAGCCCCCATGGACTGACCTAGCCGCAGGAAGCCTGACAGTGAACCAGTCAACAAAGACAGTTGTGGTTTTGGTGAGTGCAACCAAATAAATAAACTGGGTGCTGTGATAAACAGGAACACTGAGGATCAAGGGAAGCAGTGCATTCTAGCTGGGGAGGGGTAAGGAGGCAAGCATGCAGAAGTCTAGCGGAAAAGCAGTCCATGTAGCGGGAAACGGCGCCAATGTCGCGATGTAGGAAAAGCTTGTTTGGAAAACCAGAGGTTAGCGCTGGGTACTAAGAAGGAACACAGGACTAGCAGAGACTGGCAGGGTCACAGGCCGACGTGGAGTTTGTCTTCTGAAAGCAAAAGGAGGTATGTGGAATGTTTTAAGCAGTGAAATGTGCAATACTTCAGTCTGCGCTGGGGAAGAATGATCACAGGGGACAAAATCCTTTTAGTAGAGTTTGATTTTCTTAAAGCATGTGCTACTCTGAAAAACATGAAAATGACTTTGAAATAACAGAAAGAATTGGCTGCAAAGAGAGGGATAGGGGAGACGGGAGCAAGAGGAACTTGGAATTTATTAATACAGGAAATTCAGAGAAGCAAAGGTTAGCAGTGCCCACCTAAACACCACCCAAGGGGAGGAAGTCCTGGCCAGTGGACTTGAACCATCCTGGCCCAGCCGGCGGGGCCTTGGATTTTATGCTTCAGTAGGGACAAGAGTTCTTACTGCAGAGGTTCTTGGGGTTGTTGTGTGAGGCAGTCTTTGCAAAGGGCTTATGTGGCACAAGGCCTGGCTCGAGATACTTGGGCTGGGAGTGCTGTTACTAGTCCCTGGGTCAATACTAGGGCTAGCAATTATCATGTGTCAAGGTCATCGTCACCAGGGCCTCCAATCCAACGGTCACATGGCGCTCTTTACCATCTCTGCAGCTCTCCCATGTACCTCCGTGTCAGTACCAGCAGAACCCTAGGTGTATCTTCAGCCTCAACACCCCTGCCCTGCCACACCCTCACCACCATTACCCTCGCCTGACCTCTCACGTCCTCAGCCAAGCTGTCCGCCACCCATCGGGCCGTATGTCAACCGTCTTGCCGGGCTCCCTTCACTCTGGAATCAAGATGAGTGAGCTCCCTAGCCGGGGGCCCTTCACGCCCACTCCTGTCTAGGCCCACGGTCTTGTTTCCGGCCGCGCTCCCCTTGCTCACTGAATCCTAGTCCTACTAGTTTGCTCTATGTTCCTTGGACTCATTAAGTTGCTTTTGGCCTCAAGGTCCCTGGACATGCTGTTTCTTCTTTGTGGGAAACTTTGCCCTCCCTATTCGCCTGGCTAATACGAGTACTTCACATCTTAGTCTGAGTATTACTTCTTCAGGGACGCCTTCCTGAGTTCCCCCGTAAACAATTTCAGTCCTGCTTTTTCCCTTCACAGCATTTTTTTCATTGCAATTATGTTACTAGTGTGATGGCTGTCTCGAGCCAATCACTTCACTAGACAGCTAAGCTCTAGGAGGGCAGGGGCCACGTTGGTCTTAGACACTGAAGCTTCCCAATGAGCCAGGCACAGAGAAAGCATTGGGTAAATACTGGTTGTCTGGATGAACGTATGAACTGAACTGACGGTGCCTGAGTCTGCTTTTCTCCCCTCTGTGGATGAGGCTCCTTGCAGGAAGGCTGTGTGTGAGACTCTCCTTGGAATGAACAGGTGTCTGACTTCCGCATCACCTTCGGTGGCTCAGAGTGAAATTCAGGAAAAGCACTTTGTTCATTTAAATACCATATGTTTAACTTCCTAGATTCATAGCTTTAAAGTATATTCTAATTACTCACATGCTTCAGGAGAACTCACAGCATATGGCAACTCGTAATTTTGCTGAGGCTCAGGCCTGAGTGTCATGGCTGTGAACCTGGGGTGTGGGGGCTCACTTCCCTCAGCTCAGGTGACAGCCAGCACCCGCCTCTCAGGGGCTGCTGTGCTCTCTACGGGAACATTTACACAATGTGGGGCTCAAGATACATTGCTCCCCACGGGGCCAAGGGGCAGTATGAAAGTGATTTAACCATGTGTAGAGAGTTTAGAAAGTGGGCATCAGAAATTCCTTAGAACCTCATCTTCTGATCTCATCTGGGATCTCACAGAAAATTAATTTCCCCCAGCGTGTTTCCACCGCACACAGGCTCTGGCAGCAGACCTAGGTTTGAACCTGGGCTCTGTGTGTACTTTCCTCTCTGCTTCCGTTTGCCCATGTGTGAAGGAGGTTGGTGCTCATCTCACAGGCTTACTGGGTTAGACAAGCCAGAGTATGTGAATTTGCCTATGCCCCCTTCCTCTCTTCCTCCTTAGAAGTTCCCACAAACAAAGGGCAAACTTGGACTCCCCAGCCTCTTTCTTTCCTCCCCAACCCTTGGAGTTGGACAGCTTTGTGTGTGTGCTCAGTTGCTTCAGTTGTGTCTGACTTCTGTGACCCTATGCACTGTAGCCAGCCAGGCTCCTCTGTCCATGGGATTCTCCAGGCAAGAACACTGCAGTGGGTTGCCATGCCCTCCTCCAGGGGATCTCTCCAGGGGATCTTCTCCACCCAGGGATCGAACCTGTGCCTCCTGAATTGCAGGGGGATTCTTCATCTGCTGCGCCACCTAGGAAGCCCATTGGACAACTCTGGCTGACCTCAAAATGCACTCAATGACGTCCTCCACCCACTTGAACCGGGCAGAGATGACTAATGAGCCGTCACAGTAAAATGCCTCCTGATAAAGGCACCGACTATTTCAGGGAACCATTCAGTTGTGTTCTTTGCAGGACACTATTTTCAAACTTCTGGTTCTAAATATTTCTTCTCCTTCTTAACTCTTTTCCAAAGAAGCTGAAAAGGATGCTAAGGATAAAACAGGATTGGAACACCCCATTTATTCTTGGTCAGTATACACTGGTCTGAGAGCTTCCTCTCCCTTATTCAAGGCAGAAGAGAATATTCTGTAATAAAAGTAGATCCCATGTCCACCTTAAATCACTATTGCCCATGACCCAGGTATATTCCCTGGGAAACAAAACAGAAATGAACAACAAGTATTAAAGGTGAACTTTAAACAAAACCAAGCTGCTTTAATATTAAACTTTTTGCTAGATCTCCAAAAGAAACAATTACATAAACTTCAGTGAGGCTGAGGACACATGGAATTTGCCTCTGGGGCTTTGTTCTTAAAAGGACACGTACCTTGCTTTGAGCATGTTAAAGAATGCACAAACCACACAACCACATGTCATGGCCTTGACAATGCTCTCTTATGTTTTAGTGACAAGTGTCTGAAACAGAGAAGACCCTTGTAGCATACTCCTGGCCTGGCAACAGGCAGCCTGAGAGTCAGCAACACTGACTGAGAACTTTCTGCTTTATTTCACGCTGCTGCTGCTGCTAAGCCACTTCAGTTCAGTTCAGTTCAGTCACTCAGTTGTGTCCAACTCTTTGCGACCCCATGAATTCAGCACGCCAGGCCTCCCTGTCCATCACCAACTCCTGGAGTTCACTCAGACTTGCGTCCATCAAGTCAGTGATGCCATCCAGCCATGAATACGAGAACACCTGACCTGCCTCTTGAGAAACCTATATGCAGGCCAGGAAGCAACAGTTAGAACTGGACATGGAACAACAGACTGGTTCCAAATAGGAAAAGGAGCACATCAAGGCTGTATATTATCACCCTGCTTATTTAACTTATATGCAGAGTACATCATGAGAAACGCTGGGCTGGAAGAAACACAAGCTGGAATCAAGCTTGCCGGGAGAAATATCAATAACCTCAGATATGCAGATGACACCACCCTTATGGCAGAAAGTGAAGAGGAACTAAAAAGCCTCTTGATGAAAGTGACAGAGGAGAGTGAAAAAGTTGGCTTAAAGCTCAACATTCAGAAAACGAAGATCATGGCATCCAGTTCTATCACTTCATGGGAGTCATGTCCAACTCTGCGCAACCCCATAGACAGCAGCCCATCAGGCTCCCCCGTCCCTGGGATTCTCCAGGCAAGAACACTGGAGTGGGTTGCCATTTCCTTCTCCAGAGCATGAAACTGAAAAGTGAAAGTGAAGTCGCTCAGTCGTGTCCGACCCTCAGCGACTCCATGGACCACAGCCTTCCAGGCTCCTCCATCCATGGGATTTTCCAGGCAAGAGTGCTGGAGTGGGGTGGCTTTATTTCATGCCTATTAGCAATTAGTCTTGGCAAGTTATGTATTATTATCCCTATTCTATATAAGGAAGAAACTGAGGTCTAGAGATATAAAATTAGCTGCCCAACACAGAGTAGGTGATGGAACTGGGATTCAAACCCAGAGCTTCTATATTAAAACCAGTGCTTTTAATTTTTTTTAATGTTTCTGTAATACCTTGCTCAATTCCAGGCAAAAGAGGGTGTAAGGACCATCTTATCTTCCCAAGAGCATTACCGAGCTAAAACCAACCTCAGTATGATCATGGCAGGTGGATCATGTATGTGTGTATACAGTGTATATATATACACACACACACATATATATGCAATGTATGTATATATTAAGGACAGAATAAATGGCAGAAATAGCAAGGCCCTAAAAGAAGCAGAAGAGATTAAGAAGAGGTGGCAAGAAAACACAGAACTGAATACACAGAATACAAGAATACACAGAATATACAAAAAAGGTGTTGATGACCCAGATAACCATGATGGTGTGGTCACTCACTTAGAGCCAGATATCCTGCAGAGTGAAGTCAAGTGGGCCTTGGGAAGCATCACTATAAACAAAGCTAGTAGAGGTGATGGAATTCCAGCTGAGCTATCGCAAATCCTTAAAATGATGCTGTTAAAGTGCTGCACACAATATGTCAGCAAATTTGGAAAACTCTGCAGTGGCCACAGGACTGGAAAAGGTCAGTTTTCATCTTACCCAATCCCAAAGAAAGGCAATGTTAAAGAATGTTCAAACTATCTTACAATTGAGCTCATTTCACATACTAGCAAGGTAACGCTCAAAGTCCTTCAAGCTAGGCTTCAACAGTATGTAAACTGAGAACTTCCAGATGTACAAGCTAGATTTGGAAAAGGCAGAGGAACCAGAGATCAAATTGCCAACATCTGTTGGATCATAGAAAAAGCAAGAGAGTTCCAGAAAAATATCTACTTCTGATTTACTGACTGCGCTAAAGCCTTTGACTGTGAATCACAATAAACTGTGGGAAATTCTTACAGAGATGGGAATACCAGACCAGCTGACCTGCCTCCTGAGAAACCTGTACGCAGCTCAAGAAGCAACAGTTAGAACTGGACATGGAACAGCAGATTGGTTCCAAATTGGGAAAGGAGTGTGTCAAGGCTGTATATTCTCACCTTGCTTATTTAACTTCTATGCAGAGTACATCATGAGAAATGCCAGGCTGGATGAAACACAAGCTGAAATCAAGACTTACGGCAGAAATATCAACAACCTCAGATATGCACATGATATCAATATAATGGCAGAAAGTGAAGAGGAACTAAAGAGCTTCTTGATGGGGTTTAAAGTGGAGAATGAAAAAGTTGGCTTAAAACTCAACACTCAAAAAACTAAAATCATGGCACCCAGTCCCATCATTTCACGGCAAATACATGGTGAAAAAGCAGAAACAGTGGCAGACTTTATTTTTATGGGCTCCAAAATCACTGTGGTTGGTGACTGCAGCCATGAAATCAAAGGAAGCATGCTCCTTGTAATAAAAGCTGTGACAAACCTAGACAGCATATTAAAAAGCAGAGACATCACTTTGCCAAAAAAGGTCTGTATAGTCAAAGCTATGGTTTTTCCAGTAGTCACGTATGGATGTGAGAGTTGGACCATGAAGGGGCTTTTTTTTCAGGATCCCCTCCAGGATCATGTTTTGCGTATAATATTCATGTGTTTTGGTTTGATTTTAATCTAGAATAGTTCTTCAGTCTTCCTTTGTTTTTAAGACACTGGGACTTTTGAAAGTACAGGCCAGTTAGTTTGTAAAAGGCCCTTCAATCTGGGTTTGTCTGGTGCTTCCTTCTGATTAGTTTCAGGTCATGAATTTTTGGCACCTAAGTGATGAGGTGTTCTCAGGGTATCACATCGAGAGGACTGTCGGTTTTCTCCGTTGTAAACTTACTATCTTTCCTTATGTAATTTATAATCATGTTAGTTTTCCTAAGGGCCTCATTAATCCTTGGCTGATCAAATCACTCCTATTTGAAGTACCTATTCCACCATTATCCTTGTTGATATTTGCCTCTGAGTGCTAGTTAACTAATTAGTCTAACTCTCCCAGATCCTCACTGGCTTTGCCTGTGACTGGGGCAGAGCCGCATTCACAGTCTTACATCATTTGAAGATGTACGTGTTTTCCTTGCCACTGATTTTCTGTGCATTTGTATCACAATGACCGATGTTTACAACATCCAAGTCAGTGAGCAGTAGACCCAACAGAGATTCTGCAGTGATGGGCCAGGGAAAGCTGCCAGGGCTCAGTCAGGTCATTACTGAATCTTGCTCATGTTAGGGTAACTTTTATTTACCTACCAACCGTAAGGACTGTGAGGACCACTGTGGTATCTGCCGTAACAAAAATACTACGTGAATTCTTCTGTTTCAGAGCAGCGATTCCAGCTATGTCCTTTCTCGTTTCTTGCAATTACACTAAGGATCAATGATTTACTGAAGTTAATAGAGTCCCTTATGTGACTTTAATCCATAATAATGTCCACTGCCAGACTCCCACACCGCCTGGCTTGCACCCAAATGCTCCTTACCTCTTAAAACATGCTGGTAACTGGATAACAGGAACTGGAGGTGCTCGACCAGCTCATCCCATTTCTGCCACTGGGTTTTATCTGACTGCAGAGATAGTAAAAGCAGTTGGTAATAAATTCTTTCCTCAGTAAGAGGTTTATACAGTTTTTAAGTAACTTACAAAAAGCTCAAGGATTCAGGAGAAGGTGGTCTAGGCCTGGAACTGAAGTAGGGAAACACATACCTGACACTTGAGCAGTGACGTGGAATTGTTCAGAAAATAGAGGGCCTGGGCCAGAGACAAGGGTAGGCGGGTGGGCGTCTCACAGCTGTGGAGAAATATGATTTCCAGCACTTTGCAGCGTAGCAGGTGGCTTTCCATGGTAGTAAAGAACATCTCTCTGCATGGAGGAGAGAGAGAGTGCACCATTGCAACTATTGTTTCAAGGAACAAATTCCACAATTCTCCCTGAATGCTCTAACCTTTGCCTAAACCAGAGAAGGCTAAGAAGGAATACAATGAAGGCCTACAAAATCACAAAGCCTGTGGACAGGGCAGAAACAGATTCGTTCATGAACTGACAACTGCCAGAAAACTCCTTGACGTTTGAAAGCGAAAGACTAGTTTAGGACACTTGAAGAATTATAGCATACTCTAGCCAAGAGAATTAATCATGAGATTAAATGTTTCTGAATGGCCATAAAGTGCCATAACTGGCACAAAAGAGGAATATTATTAAGAGGAATAAAAGAGGGTATTGCTCTCGAAAAGCTGATGGTTGAACAGGGGCAAGAAGTGTGCAACAGGAACCAACACACAGGGCCAGTGTGTACACGGTGTGGTGGTGCCCCCGTGACGCAGATGGGGGAGCACACTCGGTCGGGGCTGGAAGCAGCCTCTGACGGGGGAGGCGGCACGGGCGGCAGTGGGCTAGGGAGTAAGGAAGGCCCAAGGTAAGAGGCACTCCAATGCTAGGAGAGACACGACAAAAAGCAAGAAGCAAAGAAATACACACATCTGGGGCACCACAGCCTTCTTCAGTTTCAAGTCTCTAGGACTGAGGAGTCCCCGAGGGACTTTGCCAGCGAGGGTGGGCTGAGCACACTCAGAGGCTTCTGAGAAGGAGAGCTGTAAAACGAAGGCTGAGCTCTGGGAAGGTGAATCCCACTCACTGTTCTAACGCAGTGTCAGCTCCCCCCTAGAATGTGATTGAATCTCAGATGCAGAGGGTGCATCTCTGGACTGCCTAAAGGCTTTTGCCTGTAGGTCTGGTTGGTAGTTCTTGCCAGGTCTGCACATCAGAGCAGTTCCTGAGGAGTAGGCAGTGAGCAGATAAGGAGTTGGCAGCAACAGAACCTGCCTCAGATATCAGGGTTCTTTCTTCTACAGCTGTCCCTTTGCAGTGGGGCAACATTTGGAAAAACAGGGGGCTCTTGGTGCCACTGCTGCTTATAACAATGATAAATAACAAAGTATTTATTCATTTTTATTTTCTTCTTCCCTTTCCTGTTGCTGTTCCACTAGACACATGTTATTAGCATAAAAGCAAAATTTTAAAAAGCAGAATAATTTTAAAACCTTTGCTTAACATTCTAGAGTATTAAAAAAAGTCTAAAATATTTATGAAAATCCACTTGATCTCTTAAATGTATTTTTTAGTACCATTCTATACCTTCTCTGACAAGTTTTCTTTAATACAAAGAACTCCAAATTATTACATTCCTAAGATATTCTCCAAATTCTTTTAAAGTCTAATTTCTACTCTGCACTTGGTGTATGACTTTCATAGACAGTTGATCTATTCAATAACTTTTAATTTCAAACTGTATTTTCCTTCCAGTTTTGACTCCAGAGCCTGCATTTGTTCTGGTTTTATAATCCAATATGGCAAACCCAGAAATATACAAAGAACAAGAAAGTAATTTTAATGTGTTGGACACAGTAGGAAATGGAGGTACAATTATCTATAGCAATTCAAATTCAAATTTTAAAAACAAGATAGAGAGGAAGGCTAACTTCCAGATCCAGCCTTAACAAGTATATCTGGTATTGGATTTACTCTCCTTTTATCAACAATTATAAACCCGAACAAAATATATGAAATAGCCATTTTCAGGCATTGGATAACCTACTACAAATGACTTCTGTTCTTGAGAGAAAGGGAAACAGGTGGTGACCTCCATGTTGACCCCAGATTTCCTGCTGGGGCCACTTTCTAACTAAGGCCAAGGAAAGTATGGGTCCTAAACAGAACGCAGTGGATTTGCTGGACAGAGCAGAGCCTGGAGGTCACGGGAGCTGAGGTGGCTGGGATATCTGTAATGGTCCCCCTTGGCACCTGGACAGGGAGACAGCCAAAGCCTGGGAGAGAACAGTTAGTGAGGGCTGTGAGATGAGTGGGGATTCGGGAAAGTGCCCAGTGTTGAGAGAGATGGGGTTTCAATGAACTAGAAGAGAAATCTCAATTGAACACGTTGGTCATTTGGGGACAACCCCAGAAGACTAAGCTACAGGACATCAGTCTCTGAAGAAAGGTTGCTTTAGAATACCCTTACAATTCCTAGAAACAAGCTTCAAAAGGAGAAAGCTAATCTGCTAATAAATCACTATCTACCAGATTGAAAGTCAATATTCTTTAAAGGAAGTCAGCAAATTTCAGATTCTCAACGGACCATTCATAATGTTAGGCATACAATAAAAAATTATTAGACAAGGGAAAAAACAGGAAAATGAATCCATAACCAGGATCAAAATGCCCAAAGAAACAGACCAATAAATGACACAATGTTGGAATTAGTAGACAAGGACTTTAGAACAGCTGTTATAAATATGCTCAGATTAACCAACAAACCAAGTATATATACATGGATGAATAGATGGGGACTCTCAGCAAAGAGAAATGGACACTCTAAGGATGAACCAAATGGAAGCTCTTGTTCTGAAAGATATAATATCTGAAATTAAAAAAAAAATTCACTGGATAGACTTACCAACAAATTAGGCACCACAAAAGGAAAGAAAAAATCAAGGAGGAGGAAGTGCAACAGAGAGAGAAAAAAAGACAAGTCAAAACAAAATAAAACAAACAAAAAACAATAGTAGAAAACACCAGAGCCGTAATGTTTTGTAGAACAGTGAGACACAGCCTAGCATATATGTACTTGAATTCCCAGAAGATGAGAATTCAGGCCAAAAAATTTTAAAAAATGCCCAAGATACTTCAAACTTTGATCAAAAATATCAACTCACAGAATCAAGAATCTCAATAAACCCCAAGCAGGTAAACATACTGGAAACTACAACTAGTTACCATAATCAAGTAGACGGAAAAAAAAAGCAGCAGCCAGAGAAAAAAAAGACACATGACATAAAAGGGAACAACAGTAAGAAATTCTAACGCCTTCCCATTAGCAAGCCAGAAGAAAGTGGAACAGCTTCAACATAAGGAAAAATGCCTATCAATCTAGAATTCGTATCAAGTAAAAACACTATTCATATATGAAGGTGAGAGCATATACAGATAAACAAAAGCTGAAAGAATGCATTATCAGTAGACTTGCAGTACAAAAAATATTAAAGAAGCTAAGTTCTTTACCTGGAACAGAAATAATACCAAAGGGAACTTGGATAGTCAAGAAAGAAAGAACACCAAAAATGGTAACTGTGTGGATCTGTGTTTTTTCCAGCAACACTAAGCAATTAACTCAATTTTGACACTATTTACCATAGCGTCAGATCCCGCAGGTTAAGGGCTCAGGCCTACAAGGCTGCCCTCGCATTCTCTCTTTAGATGCCAACCAAAAGTCCAGGTTGTCAATCTGTGTGCTTCTGAACCACCTAGCTATAGACGGGAGGTTCCCAGGACCCCCCCCTTAGCTTGATTAACTTGCTAGGGCGGCTTATAGAACTCAGACAAACCCTTTGCTTACTAGGTTATCAGTTTGTTATAAAAGGTATAACTCAAGAACAGCCAAATGGAAGAGATGTATAAGGTACGGGGGCAAGGGTGAGGCACTTCCTTGCTCTCTGGGTGCATCACTCTACAGGCAATCTCCAACTATTTACCAACCTGGAGGCTCTCTGGACCTAGTCCTTTGGGGTTTTCAAGGAAGCTGCATCAGACAGGCATGGCTGGTTAAATCAGTGACCACTGGTAACTGAACTCAACCTCCAGCCCCTGTCCCTTCCCTGGAGGAGGGGATGGAGCGGGAGAAGGGAGGGCAGTGGAGAGCTGGAACGGAAAGTTCCACCCTCTAATCACATGGTTCCCCTGGCAACCAGCCCCCAACCTTCGGGTCACCAAGTGGTTTTCTGAAAGATACCTCATTAATGGAACAAAAGATAACTTTATTAACTACTCTTATCACTTAAAAAACTCCAAAAGACCTCTGTGCCGGGAACAGGATGAAGGTGTCTCTCAAACCCACACACACACAAGCCTGGATGGTAAAGAATCTGCCTGCAATGTGGGAGACCCAGGTTTGATCCCTGGGTCAGGAATATCCCTGGAGAAGGGAATGGCAACCCACTTCAGTATTTTTCCCTGGAGAATTCCATGGACAGAGGAGCCTGGTGGGCTGCAGTCTGTGTGGTCACAAAGAGTCAGACACGACTGAGCGACTAACACTTACTTCCTTTAAATATATGTTTATTATAGGTTACAATATCACAGATAGGTGGAACAAAGACCGTTCTGCACTCCCATCCCTGAATTTCTTTTAAAAACAACTGTTTAAAGCAAAAACATGATTCCATCCCAGAGTAAAATGCATGACAACAACAGCACAAATAGTGGATGGGAGTGGATAAGTGAAAAAATGGTTAAGATTTTAACATTACATGTTATGATAGAATATTAATTCAAGGTAGACTCTAAGAAGAACGCATATTGTAATTCCAGAGCAACCATTAAAAAAATAAAGCATCTCTGAAAAAGCATTTGATAAAATTTAATATCCACTCATGATAAAAACAGAAAACTAGGAATAGAAGGGAAATTCAACTTATTAATGAACATTTACCAAAAAAGTCCTAGAAATACCATCATAATAGTGAACTGATATTTTAACTAATCAATAATTAATTAGTGAACTGAATGCTTTCCCCTAAATCATGAAAAAATCAAAGATGTCTGCTTTCCCCTGGATCATAACCAAAGCAAAGATGTCTGCTTTCACCATTGCCATTCAAAGTAATATTGGAAGTTCTAGAGCAGCAACAGCAGCAGTCAGTGTAGTAAGGCAATAAAAGGCATACTGATTGGAAAGAACGAACTAGAACTTTCCCTACTTGCAGACGACATGATGGTCTACACAGACAATCCCAAGGAATCTTTGGCATGAAAGCATTTTCCATAAAAGAAAATCTGATAAGACAGATTTCATCAAAATTTAAAACTTGCTCTGTGAAATATCTTGTTAAAGAGGATTAAAAGACAAACTACATAACGAGAGGAAATATTTGCAAACTACAGATCTGAAAAAGGATTATATCTAGAATATAGAAAGACTCTGAAAAACAGGAAAAAGCAAATCTGTTAAGAACATGAGAAAAGAAATATTTTAGTAAAGATGTTATACAATTGGCAATTAAGCACATGGAAAGATATTCAACTTCATTAGCGATTAAAGAAATGAAAATAAAAATCACAATGAGATACCATCATACACTTATCAGAATAGCTAAAATAAAAAACTGTTTTAACAACAGCAAATGCTGGTTAGGATGCAGAGAAATTGGATCATTCATTCTGCTGGGGAGAACGTAAGATGGTAAAGCCACTCAAAGAAACAGTTTGGCAGTTTCTTTAAAAAAAACTAAGTAGCTACTATATAATGCAATAGAGAAGGAAATGGCAATTCATGCCAGTATTCTTGCCCGCAGAATCCCATGGACAGAGGAGCCTGGTGGGCTATAGTACAAGGATTGCGAAGAGTCAGACACGACTGAGTAACTAACAAACAACATATAAAGCAAAAATTGCACTCCTTGGCATTTACTCCAGAGAAATGAAGATTTATGTTTATTCAAAAATTTGTACATGAATGTTTATAAAAGCTTTATTCATAATAGTCCCAAATTGGAAGTAACACAGATATCCTTCAATGGGTAAAATGGTTTAAAAAAAATACCAAAGGTATACCCACACTATGGAATACTATTCTGCAATAAAAAAGATACCACAACCTGCATGAATCCCAAGAGAACTATGCTAAGTGAAAAAGCCAATCCCAAAAGGTTCCCTACTGTATGATTCCACTTATATAATATCTTGAAATGATCTAATTTTAAAAATGGAAAATAGATAAGTAGTTGCCAGGGGTGGGGTGGGGTGGGAGGGGAGTGGGTAGGGTTATAAAAGGTCAGAATTAAAATCCTTCGGTGATGGAAATGTTCTAAGTCTTATCTTGTGTCGTTCCTGGTGTCCTGATTGTGAGACATGCACTGAGGTTTTGCAATGTTACCACTGGGCAAAACTGTACAAAGAGCACATGTGGTGTCTCTGTGTTATTCCTACCAACTGCGTAAGAATCTATAACTATGTCAAAATAAAATTTTTATTTAAAAAAGCTAAAAAGCTTTGCTTTTGCTCAGTCACTTCATTCTCTTTGTGACCCCATGGACGACAGCCTGCCAGGCTCCTCTGTCCATGGAGTTCTCCAAGCAAAAATACTGGACTGGGAGGCCATGCTCTCCTCCAGGGGATTTCCCAACCCAGATATCGAACCCAGGTCTCCTGCATTGCAGGCAGATTCTTTACCATCTGAGCCATCAGGGAAGCCCCAATGGCAGAATAGAAAATACTTGATAAACCCAAAAGAAGGCAGAAAAGGAGATAAAAATGAAGGAAGAACAAATAGTAAGAAATAATAAGATGATAGATGTAAAACCAATAATTAATTTAAATGTAAGTGGAATAAATAACTCCAGTTAAAAGGCAGAGTTGTCAGCTGCCTAAAAAGCAAATCCAACTATATGCTGTTTACATTAAACATTTCTTTTATAAAAAAACTTTTTGTTAGACTCAAAGAAGAGTTGCAAGAATAGCACTAATAATTCCCAAATACCCTTAGTACTTTTCATCCAGATTCCCTAAATGTTAAACATGTACCATATCTTCTTTATCCTTAATATCTCTTTTAATTTTTTTTTGAACTATTTGATAGTAAGGTGTAGGCATGATGCCCATTTATCCCTAAGTTCTTCAGTGTATAATTCCTAAAAATATTTTCTAAGGTAACCAAGTACAATGACAAAAAAAAAAAAAAAAAGAAAATTAATCTTAATGCCACAGTATTATATTAACTGTAGACGTTAATCAGATTCTTTCATTGTCCTAATGTTGCTATTAACAGCAAAAGAAATCACAGGTCAGCACTGCACGCAGTTGCCTGCTTTTTTAGTGTCCTTTGATCTGGAACAATTCCTCATTCTCGCTTTGTTTTTTATGACACTGACATTTTGGAAAAGTGCAGTCCAGTTTTTTTCATAGAACATTTCTCCTTGGGGATTTCTGCTACTTATCCATGATTTGATGGAGGTTACGCATTTTTTGGCAAGAGGACTGCAAAAATGCTTTGTGCACCCTATCAAGGAGCATATGATGGCAGTTTGCCCCACTGCTAGGGTTAATTCTGATTACTTGACTCCACAGTAAAGCTATTTTTCACTTCATAATTAATATCTTGTGAGAATATACTTTCAGACTATGTAAATATTTTGGTACGCCACAAAATTTCATCATTTTAGTACCCAGTCAATACCTGAATTAATTCTTATGATGCATGCCAAATGGTATTTCCCCCCCGATTCATCATCTCTTCTTATATTTATTAGCTGGCTTTCTACTATAAGGAAGAGAGTCCCTTCTCTTCCTTCCTGTCAGTATTAGAATCATGGGTTATTATTCTACACAACAGTGTGTAGTCTTTTACTGTCAATATTTATTTTGATACTCAAATTATCCAGATTTAGCCCAGTGGAAGCTCTTTAAGCTTCTTTTGTCATGTTCTGAACATTCTTTGAACATTTCCTCACTTTTTGGATCAAGATGTTTTAGGCTCATTTTATACTTTATCTCAGGTCTGGAATCAGGCATTTCTTTCTTTTTTTAAATATAAATTTATTTTAATTGGAGGTTAATTACTTTACAATATTGTATTGGTTTTTCCATACATCAACATGAATCCGCCACAGGTATACACGTGTTCCCCATCCTGAAGCCCCCTCCCTCCTCCCTCCCCATACCATCCCTCTGGGTCATCCCAGTGCATCAGCCCCAAGCATCCTGTATCTTGCATTGAACCTTGACTGATTCGTTTCATATATGATATTACACGTTTCCATGCCATTCTCCCAAATCATCCCACCCTCTCTCTCTCCCACAGAGTTCAAAAGTCTGTTCTATACATCTGTGTCTCTTTTGCTGTCTCGCATACAGGGTTATTCGTTACCATCTTTCTAAATTCCATATATATGTGTTAGTATACTGTATTGGTGTTTTTCTTTCTGGCTTACTTCACTCTGTATAATAGGCTTCAGTTTCATCTACCTCATTAGAACTGATTCAAATGTATTCTTTTTAATGGCTGAGTAATACTCCATTGTGTATATGTACCACAGCTTTCTTACCCACTCGTCTGCTGATGGACATCTAGGTTGCTTCCATGTCCTGGCTATTATAAACAGTGCTGCAAAGAACATTGGAGTACACGTGTCTCTTTCAATTCTGGTTTCCTCAGTGTGTATGCCCAGCAGTGGGATTGTTGGGTCATAAGGCAGTTTTTCTTAACAAACTCTGGTTCCTTTTAGTGTAAACTAGTATTTAGAAACAAAGATCTGAATACTAGGTCTGCTCATTGCTACTAGGGTGTAGTTGTTCCCATGCTCTCTTAGTGGGTAGAGGTAGGAAAGAAATGGATGAATGCAAACACACATATAATATATATATAAATGCTGACACATCTACATTTATTCCTATATCTATCATTTATTAGGAACTACAAGTTCATAATGATGCCTCCAAATCCAATCCAGCACCACAGGGTCTTTCCCCTCTTCATATGTGTAACTCCCTTCTCTGACAGTGAGAAACTTGGCTCTCATTATCCACAATACATTTAAGTGTTTCATCCTAGAATACATATAAGATAGTTTTTGAATTGTTAATACTTTCTGTGAAAAAGAAATTTACTAATTAGAGTTTAATATTTATTTACACTTCATTTTTTGTCTTTAGCCTGAGGGTATTTAGTCCAAATACTGCGTTTTAACTTACTTGGATGGGCTGGGGAAGAGGAACAGTTATCGTAAAAGGGTAGTATTAGGGATCTTTGTGGTGATGGAACAGTTCTGCATATGTTGACTGTCTTGGTGATTATATGAAGATACACCTGTGATAAAACTTAGAACTGCATATGATGAGTGCAATCTGGGTGAAATGGGTGAAATCTGAATATGTTCTGTAGATTATACCAATGTTAATTTCTTCTTTATGATATTGTTACAGTTATACAAGATGTAATCACTATCCCCTAGAAAGTAAAGGGTAAAGAGGACCGCTCTTACTAGTTTTTGCAACTTCCTATGAATCCTTATTTAAAAATAAAAAGTAAAGAGAAAAAAAGTTGCTTGGGCTTGTCCTCCCCCCAACTCTCACCCCTTAGCCCCATTTAAATGAATAATAATTCATTTACAACACAGGTTAATTTGTTTGTATTGCTTGTTAGGCTCTCCTCCAACTTCCTTACTGATTTATTTTTCTTTTTTGAGTATATAAAACATTAACATGGTTCTAAAAGTCTAAAAGTTATAACTATACAAAGAAGTATATTCAGGAAGTACTATACTATCAATACCAAATTAAGGTCATTATCACTCCAGCCCAGCACCCTAGCTCCTTTCTAGCCCATCTACCCCTGTATGTAAACAATTTGATTGGTCTGCATTTATCTTAACTATGTTTCTTTTTTTTACAATTATAATCATGTATATTAAAAATGTTCTCCTTTTATATTTATATTTATTATGCATACTCTATGTATTTTGCTTTATTTACTTAACAATATATTTTGGAAAGTTCATAAAAATTTTGCTATTTTTAATATTTACTCTTTTATAGCTACATCTTCATTGTACAGATATACAACAGACATTCAACCACTGTCCTATGTATGGGAATTTGGGTGGTTTCCAGTATTTTGCAATTATAAACATGCTGTTGTGAATATCCTTTTGCATAACATGTATCCTTTTGTTAAATGTGTTATCTTTAGGATAAATTCCTACACATGATTTTTCTGGGTCAAGAGGTTATGTACATTTAGTTTTGTTAGATATTGTAAAATTCCACCACACACACCCCTGCTCCCCACCGGCCGTAACGCTTGTACCACTTTGCATTACCACCAGCAATGTATGGCACCTACCTGCTTTCTCAAGTCTTCACTAACAGTGTTTTATAGTACTTTAAAATTTTTACTATTTGTATAGGTTGGAAATAGTATCTCAGTGTAGTTTTAATTTACATTTATTTATTTTTATATACATTTCTTTAAATATAAATGAAGTTGGACATTATACAAAAATAAAATTACTATCTCTAGTAAACATAGATGAAAAAGTCCTTAACAAAATATTAGCAAATTGAATCTGTCAATAGAAAAGAATAATCAAGTAGGGTTTTTTATTCCAGGAATGCAAAGTTGGTTATAATATGAAGAAATCAATCAATGTAATTCATCATATCAATGGAATGAGGGAGGAAAAACTATGATTATTTCAATAGATGAACAAAATACATTTTATAAATTCAAATACCTATTCTTCACAAAACACTGAATATCTTAGACAAAGAAGGAGTCCTCCTCAATCTGACAATGGGCACCTATGAAACATCCACAGCTAATATTATATTTAATGGTCAAAGACTGAATATTTTTCCTCTAAGATCAGGAATAAGGCAAGGATGTCTCCTCTTATCACTTCTCCAACATTCTATCGAGGTACCAGCCCTTGCAATAGGGTAAGACAAGAAGGAAATGGCATACAGATTGGAAAGGAAGAGATTAAACTTTTCATTTGCAGACAATATATTGTGTATACAGAAAATTCTAAGGAAATCACTGAAAATCACTAGAATAACTGAATTCAGCAAGGCTGCTGGATTTCTACCACTATCAATGAGCCACTGGAAAATAATAGGTCACAAAAGTTATACTTTTGTCAGAACTTTGGAATGATACCTGTGTAAATTAGTTTATATCATTTAACTGCATGTAAACTATACATAAACTTTAAAAGATTGAAAGGTAAGGCCAGGGTGGTCACAAATTTTCCCTTCCTGAAAAGTTTTAAATTAGGACCAGGTTTCCTTTAAACTATTTTTGTCTATGTTTAGTTTAAATTTGTTTACAGTTACCCACTCCTTAGATTTCCTATCTCTCACTAGAATCTGGGCATAAATAAATAAATAGTATGGGAGCTGTATCCAAATGAAATACTAATGAAGTGATAGAGCAAGCATGATTTTATGAATGCTTCCTTCTGGCTGACCACTGTAATGTGCTGCCTTCTTTGAACTGACCTTGCAATTAGGAAGTCCTAGGTTTAAATCTGGATTCTAAATCTGATTAGCGATGTAAACTTTGGCTAGTTATTTAACTATTTAGAGTATTTTTTTCATTTGTTAAATGGGAACAACATTATAAAGCTTTATAAAAACATGAGATAATTAATGTAACAATGACTGGCACATTGTATGGATCCAATAAATGTTTGTCTTAATCTTAGCAGGATAGTTTAACTAAACCTTTATTACAATTCTATTTGGAATGATATTTTCTTCTAACAGAGGAACCAGAAATGTACAAGAGTAGTCCCGGTTACCAACTGGGAGCTTAGGGGATGGGGTGGGAAGCAGACAAGGAGCTGAGAGAGATTCCCTCAAGGGTCACCACCCTACAGTGGCTCTCCCATAGTTATTTCCTGTTCCAGCAACTATTCATGAAATTACAGGCACGGTAGCTTATTTTCCTTCCTTTGGATTATAAAACACTGGTTCAAAGGAGGAATCATTGGTCCTAGCCAAGAACTCTTATTTCTTTGTCTCTTCCTAATGGAATGCTTCACTAATTAATGTTTAGAGAAAGTGAATTCCCTACTCTTAATATCTGGGCTCATTCTACAGGTACAACTGTATTCACTCTTGGATCACCTCTTCTTCCCCTCATATGGACAGGCCTATTTCACCCAATAAGACTTTAGTAAACATTTATACCAGGCTCTCTGGCTGAGGGTCAGAGAAGATGGTAGTGCTTAACAGCTGAAAACTTGAGGGATGAGTGAAGTTATTAGACAAATGGATAAAGTGGGAAATTTAGGCTGCATTTAAGGTACCCTGCCTCTTCCTAAGAAATTATGCCTTAGTTGCAAATAATAACAGTTGGTTGAGAAACTATTTCTTTCAAAGGTTAAAGAGACAGGAACTATTTCTCTACCCTTTTCCCCCTAATTTAACTACTGTTTGGAATTTTCTTTTGAAATTATGTTCCCAGATCAAAAAATAAAACAAAGCTAAGACTCACCTCTGACTCCTCTCAGGAATGTCCAGCACAAACCCAAACATCATTTCAGCAATTTTATTGGAGCTGCACGTGGGGGTCCTGTCCACTTCTACAGCAATAGACAGCATCCTCTGGAGCTGGCATACGATCCTGAGTCCAGAACACAGAACACAAATGAGCAAGAGGGTCCCTGCTGGCTGGGATAAGGTGCCCACCAGTGTACTAAAGGCTCTTGTAAAGCACACACTAGGTCAGGGAGAACTACTCAAGCATCAGCATGCTTTTATTAGCAATTTCACCTACCTGAATCCCTTTTGCCAGATCATACTATCAACCTCTCAGAACCTGGGGTTGCGCTGCAAAAGCAAGCTGCTTTTAAATTCAAAAATAGAAACATACAATCTTTTAAAAAATATAGTTCTTGCGGCTTATCTATTTATTTTAAAAAAAATTTTGGCCGTGCCACAAGGCAAGTGGGATATTAGTTTCCCGACCAAGGATCAAACCTCTAGACCTTCCTCAATCTGCCCCTCCATTGGAAGCATGGAGTCCCAACCACTGGACTGCCAAGGAAGTCCATAGGAACACATAATCCTAAGGATCTAGAGAACTTTAAGAATATCTAACCTAAAACTTCTATATTCTACTGGTGAAGAAACAGCTCAGAATGACTAACAATTATCTGAATTTCTTTGATGGGAGAAAATACAAGTTTACTACATAGTTTTCTCCTGTTACTGGTTCCTTTACAACAATCTTTCCCTAAGTTCAGTGTCAGAATTTCAACTGGTGAAACGCGACCCTCTCTCCCATCAGACCTAACTGCGGGAGAGACCCAGGCTGAAGGAAGGAATCTGAGCAGCCCCTCAGAAGGTGAGCCTCACCTGAAGGCAGTCTTTTCTAATGTGTGCTGTTACTTGTGAGGCAAACAGGGGCTCTGTTTGCAGAAAATCTGCAGCCAGGGACACGATAGGTAGACCAGAGTCAGATCAGATTCTGGCTCTGCAATGACAAGCTATTCAATTTTTGACAAATTACTAAACTGCTCTGAGTCAAAACTCTCTCATCTCAAAAAAGGGGAAATAACACCACCTATTTCATAAAGTTGTGCAGAGTAACAGATCTGGCATATAGGCACTAGTTAATGGTAAACAGCAGTGCCTACTGTTGTTAAGATCATGATAAATTTTCAAGGACTCTAATTTTATTTTTATAATATCTACTTATAATTACTATTATTATATTAGTTTTCTCTTAAGGAACAGTGTCTGCCTCTTTCTTGGTCTATATACTGGGGTTCTGACATAATCTTATTTTCCTACTTTAGGACCTTCCCCACTCTGCCCAAGCAAACGCTTTATCGTTCCAAAACATTCTCCCTTTAGATACATGATTGTCTCTGAGATTAGTTAAAATCCATAGTACTTATTTAAGAATCCGGTCAGTGCAACTAAATTATAGCACTGTGAATTTAGGCACAAATGCTATATTTGAAATATCAAGTTTAACTGGCTTTTTAAACATAATTGACATAAATAGCAGGTTACTTGTACAAGGTCAGCTCCAACCCATAAAATCCTGGCATTTCCCCAAAGATGCCAAGACCACTTTCGATTCTGTAAAAGAAATGCCAAGAATTTCTTTCCGGTGCAGTCTGAGGGAATGGGATCTGATCTGGTCTGAGCCATTGCTGTTACAACCTGTTGGAACCTGCAGGTTGAACTGCTATTCTTCTTCCAGGACTTGAGAGAGACCCAGGCTCTTGAGGACTAGAGGCTGCTATAGAATGTCCACTACCCATGAGTCCCCGTCTGTCAGGGGACAGATGAAGTGTTGAGTGGCTTTGATCCGCTATTATCTCTGGGAATCTAGGAAGGGGAGGCACTGTTGCTCGCTTCTGCTCCACTTCAGCTGGTGAATTCACTTAGTGGCGTCCTGTTCATCTAGGGGGAATGATCTGCTTTTGTTTTACCTCTGGAATTAGGAACCTAGCCTTTAGTCAAAATAAGGTAGTTTTTAGTAAGAATCAGCCTATGTTATAAGAGCTGTTAATTTGGGGGAAACTGCTTGTAGAGAGTGGTGCTAGTCTCCAACACAGTAAACCCCAGAGCTCCAGGAAAAATAACTTCGGTCTGCTCCTTACAGCTGATTGGCGTTCCTTGTCAGGTTAGGTTGGGAAGAAGGGTGACTGCTGCTGGTCTTCAAGATTCCTGTTCCTGGAGAGGTCTGACTCTCATCTGGGGGCTGGGTTAGTCTGTCTTCAGTTACTGCTCTGATCAACCACTTGATGACATCCCTGCAATGGAGAAAAAGATAAGAAAGAAAAAGTTTAAACTTCTGTCTTACTGTTAGGGTGCTCAGAACCGCAACTTTAACATGGACTCCTAGACACCTAGATTTCCCTAAAGGCAACAGAGAGGAGCCCTTAGGCTATTTTCAATATTTTACAAGTCTAATTGAAACCCTGCATTTAATTGCAGGAAGGTTACAAAAGATAAGAAAAATGTTGACATTTTTCTTTAAGTTAGAATTATTGAAAGGTATCTCCAAGGTTAAGAGTACTATCTGTGGCTTCCTGACCAGGAACGTGCCTTGACAAGGCAGAAAGCTGGACTAGACAACCTTGTTGGCTTTCTATTATTAGGCTAATAGCCAAAGCTTAGAGTATGTTCAGTGTAGTCACATCTTATACAGGGTGTAGGTGCTCAGCGTTAGGGAGATAAAAGCTTCTCATACAGTCCACATCTAATTTTCTTGCCTTCTAAAATCTCACTAATAGTAAATCATTTTTTTTAAATCCACAAAGAAGGGAAGAAAAGGAAGGCAAATAATAACGGTAAAAATCTGGAAGTTGGAAGGAAAATTGAGTATTTCACAAAACAGAATATTATATAGTAGTGGAAATGAATATGCTTCAGTGAATAGATAACAATATGGACAAATTTTATACACTATAATATTAAGTGAAATAAAAGTACCAATCGATTACATATAGCATGATACTCTTATAAACAGCTAAAAAGAACTAAAATAAAAATATATACTTCACAGGAACCATATAGATGCAATAAACTACATAAAAAAGAAAGAAAAATGATGAACATTTGGGATGCCAATTACTTTGGATGCAAAAAGGTGCAAAAGTGGGTGATAGAGGATGGATGTGTGGTTAGATGTAGGTAACTGTCAAGGTCCTAGCCTTTGATTTAAGAGGTGGGGTAAGAGATACTGATTACAAAATTCAGAGTAACCAATTAGCTAAGTAAATAAGGCAACTGTCATATTTAGATGATGTTTAATCTAACTCTGAAATGGCACCCCACTCCAGTATTCTTGACTGGAGGATCCTGTGGACGGAGGAGCCTGGTGGGCTGCTGTCTATAGGGTCGCACAGAGTCGGTCATGACTGAAGCGATTTAGCATGCATGCATGCACTGGAGAAGGAAATGGCAACCCACTCCAGTATTCTTGCCTGGAGAATCCCTGGGACAGAGGAGCCTGGTGGGCTGCCACCTATGGGGTCGCACAGAGTCGGATATGACTAAAGCGACTTAGCAGCATGCCTTTGGCAAAGGGATCATTTGAACTGACTTGGCAGAATTGAGGAAGCTGAGTCCTAAGCCACCAGTAGAGAAGAGTAATCCTATTTAAAAGGCAGTACAAGGTTTCTATGAAGTTAGGATAAAAGAGGGTAAATTTTAAAATAAATACAATGGTTTATAATCTGTTTAAGAAACTTTTAGAGCCCTAGATCTTCTTTTCCAACCCTGAAGACCACAGGTTAACTCTGTGGAGAAATAAACAGGGTCTCTGGATGAGGATATCAGGCACAGCTGGGAAACAAAGGCATCAAAGCAAAAACAGGGGCGTTAAGTGGACCTGCGCATGCTCAGTGCAGAGATCCTCGCCATCTTCCCACACCTGTCTTTCAAAAACCTGGCATCCTGGTCTCTATCCTTCATGGAGGAGATCTGAAGTCTTTTCTGGAAAACCCATCCAGCCCAAGAGGAAAGCTAAAGTCATTGACAAGGTATTTTCTAAGAAATGAGAAGCCAGTTCCACCTACAGGAAAACTCAGAAATGACAAGTCCTCACCTGTACTCAGAGCTTCCATCAGCTTTTGAGCACATCAGCTTTTTGCCCTTAAACAAGAACAAAGCACCAAATTTTTCCAGACATCTATGGACATATTCTAACAGAAGAGATTAAGGGAAAAAAACCCAAACCAACCCGTCTCTCTCCTCCAAAGAACAACTTGGAGAAAACAGACATTATACAGAAAAGTAACAAAAACAAAAGCTATCATTAGTAACATCAAAGATATGAAAAGACACAGATCTATGAAAGAAAAAGAAAAGAACAGATTCCTACTTATTAATTTTAAAAAGGAACATTTAAAGAAAAAGTAAAAGAGCTCTTGGAAATTAAAAATATAGTAATAGCAGAAATGAAGGATATGAAAAGGCCCACTGAATGTCCAGCATAACAGATGAATATAGACCTAAAACAAGTATACTGGGAAAAAAGAAGATTCTGCAAACATTCAGAGAAAAAAATCAAGGCACATACAAAGAATCAGTAATCAGAGTAGCCTACGGCTCTTCACAGCAAGAAGCTAGAAGGCAATGGAAAATTTGGAAATTTTCCTTTAATACTCTGCAGAAAAGTTATTTGTAACCTAAATATCTATACTCACATGAATCAATGTGTGGAAGATAAAGATATTTTCAGACATACAAAAACTCAAATTTTACTTCCCACATACCTTTCTAAGAAGCTACTGGAGACTGATCCATCAAAACAAAGGAGTAAACCAAGAAAGAAAAGATATGAAACATATCCAACACTGGGAACAGGTGAAGGGAATTTCACCTTTATGATAGAGACTTGGCAAAGAGGACAGCCAGCCCAGGTTAAAGGAGGTCAAAGTACTCCACCACAGACCTTCAAGAAGAACCACCTCAGAAGTGGGAATAAACATCTTGACAGGATATTTAAATCGAACAGCAGAGAATTTAGGACTGACTTCTGATAGGCAAAAGAATAGGAGGAAACTAAAAATGAGGCAATTATTAAGGAAAACAAAAAGTTATGAGTGGAGGGAAAAGTAATCATAGTTTAGTACTGGGCTCAACTCTGACTAGCACACAGTTATAGGGATCAGAACATCAAATACTGATCTAAACAAAATTCTGATATAGCTATATTATGGTATGGGGGCTGGGAAGTGTGTGTGTGTGAGGAGGGAGAGAGGAAAAAGAGCTAACTCCTCATCTTACAGGTGGGGAGTCAATAGTGAAAGTGAAGTCACTCAGTCGAGTCTGACTCTTCGTGACCCCATGGGGTGTAGCCTACCAGACTCCTCCCTCCATGGGATTCTCCAGGCAAGCGTACTGGAGTGGGGTGCCGTTTCCTTCTCCAGGGGATCTTCCCAACCCAGGGATGGAACCCGGGTCTCCTGCATTCCAGGCAGACACTTTAACCTCTGATCCACCAGGGAAGCCCCCAAGATAGTCAATAATAGTCAATTATAGCTAACATCAGACAGCAAGGGGATCCAACCAGTCCATCCTAAAGGAGATCAGTCCTGCGTGTTCATTGGAAGGCCTGATGCTGAAGCTGAACTCCAATACTCTGGCCACCTGATGTGAAGAGCTGACTCACTTGAAAAGACCCTGATGCTGGGAAAGATTGAGGGCAAGAGGAGAAGGGGACGACAGAGGATGAGATGGTTGGATGGCATCACTGACTCACTGGACATGAGTTTGAGTAAACTCTGGGAGTTGGTGATGGACAGGGAGGCCTGAAGTGCTGCAGTCCATGGGGTCGCAAAGAGTCAGACACAGCTGAGTGACTGTAGTGAAGTGAACTGAACTGAACAATAAAACATCAATAATTAGCAACACAGGCAAGTTATTCAGCCACGAAGTTAAATCCAAGGAATCTCTTAAATGAGAGTTGAAAGCAGTTACCCCTGTTGGAAAAGAAAATGTGGGTGAGGTCTTCTGGGGATAACTATATTTCTTAAATTGTGTAGAACTAGATTACTCTTTGTATGCGCAGTTAAAAAGAAAAGAATATCCCTTAAGGGGCCACATGGAGACTGACTGACCACCTCTCTCGTTTAAAAGCTTATCTCTGAGGTATAACTTATATAAAATAAATTGCACATTTTTTTGGTTTAATGAGGTGTTTTTTTTTAAGACAGAAAACAGAAATTTTAATTGCGCCAAGCTGAGGATTACAACCCAGGAATAGCCTCTTCTCTGACAACTAAAGGTCAAAGCACAGTTATATCATTTGATGAGTTTTGATAAATATATGCACATATCCATGTACCACAACCTCAATCTAATAGCCATCTCTTATTGAATCAAAGGGCTTCCCAGATGCTCAGACGGTAAAGTGTCTGCCTGAAATGCACGAGACTGGGTTCGATCCCTGGGTCGAGAAGATTCCCTGGAGAAGGAAATGGCAACCCACTCCACTACTCTTGCCTGGGAATCCCATGGACAGAGGAGCCTGGTAGGCTATAGTCCATGGGGTCGCAAAGAATTGGACACGACTGAGTGACTTCAATTTAGTTTTAGTTTTTTATTGAATCAAATACAGCTGGTTTTCCCTCCAGCTGGAATTGACTTTTTCATTAAGAAAGCACAAAATAGTGTATTTTATTTGCATTTAGAGGTCATAAATTCCCATCCTTAAACACAAGCGTTTAGCGTTGGGTATACTCAGAGGCTCACGTCCTGAAAGGTGGAAATGAAAGTGAGCAACTTGTTAATGGATTGAGTTGGGTTCATGTCTCCCATCTCCCAATTTAACGCTTAAGCTCATAAAGCAGAATGGTCAGAAGAACTGCTGCTGCTGCTGCTGCTACTAAGTCACTTTAGTCGTGTCCGACTCTTGTGTAACCCCATAGATGGCAGCCCACCGGGCTCTCCCATTCCTGGGATTCTCTAGGCAAGAACACTGGAGTGGGTTGCCATTTCCTTCTCCAATGCATGAAAGTGAAAAAGAAAAGTGAAGTCACTCAGTCGTCTCCGACTCTTAGCGACCCCATGGACTGCAGTTTACCAGGCTCCTCTGTCCATGGGATTTTCCAAGCAAGAGTGCTGGAGTGGGGTGCCATTGCCTTCTCCGAGGAGAGCTGCTGTCACTATTTAAATTGTTGTTTTTCAATTTTACACCCAGTTACGCTATCCTGTGTTCTTGTAGTTTCGCTACTTACTGATTTTCTACCCCTATAATTACCATTTAAACTTTACAAAAAATGCCACATTCAAGGAAATGGATGGAAGCAGCAAACCCAGGGAGAAAAAGCCGTTGTCATTGTTATTGCTCAGTTGCCCAATCATGTCTGACTCTTTGAGACCCCATGGACTGCAACACGCCAGGGCTCCCTAGCCCTCATCATCTCCCAAAGTTTGCCAAAGTTCATGTCCATTGACTCGGTGATGCCATCCATCCATCTCATCCTTTGATGCCCTCTTTTCCTTCTGCCCTCAATTTTCCCAGCTGACTGATAAAAACATAATGAAATGTCCTTTTTTTTAAATTAAAGGAATTATAATAGTCAATATGCCATATTGGCCTGTGAAAACTATTCTTAACAAATATGCAAGAACATATGAAAATGTATATGACTGAAAAAATCTCAGTGATGTTTAAAAAAAGGAATGCTGAAGAGAACAGTTTCCAAAAGAAGCAAAAGAAGGGGGTAGTTCCAGGATGAAAATTCTAGTTTGAGATCCCTACCCTAGAAACCACATTTCCCCCTACTTTTATAAGGATACGGTACTTTCCCACTCTGAAGCTTCCAGAAGATTTAGCCCTGATTTTACAGAAAAAAACATGTGTTTGCTACCTTTTTGTATCTTGTTCCATGTAACCTATTATCATAAAAGATTTCTCAGAAAGTTCAGTTCAGTTCAGTTCAGTCGCTCAGTCATGTCCGACTCTTTGCGAACCCATGAATCGCAGCACACCAGGCCTCCTCCCTCTCCATCACCAACTCCTGGAGTTTACTCAAACTCATGTCCATTGAATCAGTGATGCCATCCAGCCATCTCATCCTCTGTCGTCCCTTCCCCTTCTGCCCTCAATCTCTCCCAGCATCAGGGTCCCTTCCAATGAGTCAACTCTTCACATGAGGTGGCCAAAGTATTGGAGTTTCAGCTTTAGCATCAGTCCTTCCAAAGAACACCGAGGACTGATCTCCTTTAGAATGGACTGGTTGGATCTCCTTGCAGTCCAAGAGACTCTCAAGAGTCTTCTCCAACACCACAGTTCAAAAGCATCAATTCTTCGGCACTCAGCTTTCTTCACAGTCCAACTCTCACATCTATACATGACCACTGGAAACCCAAAAAAGATGTCCGTTTCATTATAGGGGACTTGAATGCAAAAGTAGGAAGTCAAGAAACACCTGGGGTAACAGGCAAATTTGGCCTTGGAATACAGAATGAAGCAGGGCAAAGGCTAATAGAGTTTTGCCAAGAGAACGCACTGGTCATAGCAAACACCCTCTTCCAACAACACGAGAGAAGACTCTACACATGGACATCACCAGATGGTCAACACCGAAATCAGATTGATTATATTCTTTGCAGCCAAAGATGGAGAAGCTCTATACAGTCAACAAAGACAAGACCGGGAGCTGACTGTGGCTCAGATCATGAACTCCTGATTGCCAAATTCAGACTTAAATTGAAGAAAGTGGGCAACACCACTAGACCATTCAGGTATGACCTAAATCAAATCCCTTATGATTATACAGTGGAAGTGAGAAATAGATTTAAGGGTCTAGATCTGATAGATAGAGTGCCTGATGAACTATGGAATGAGGTTCGTGACATTGTACAGGAGACAGGGATCAAGACCATCCTCATGGCAAAGAAATGCAAAAAAGCAAAATGGCTGTCTGGGGAGGCCTTACAAATAGCTGTGAAAAGAAGAGAGGCGAAAAGCAAAGGAGAAAAGGAAAGATATAAGCATCTGAATGCAGAGTTCCAAAGAATAGCAAGAAGAGATAAGAAAGCCTTCTTCAGTGATCAATGCAAAGAAATAGAGGAAAAGAACAGAAGGGGAAAGACTAGAGATCTCTTCAAGAAAATTAGAGATACCAAGGGAACATTTCATGCAAAGATGTGCTCATTCCATTTAGGCTGCCACAAATCAGCTCTTTCACTCTCAGCCTTAAATGTTTCTCCTCTGACTCAGACGATTGCCCCGATGTGGGAATTGGACCGCTGCTTCAGTTTCTCCACCCGCTGAGGGCAGGTCCACTCCTACTAACACTCCTGTTTTTCCCCCTAGTTCCTTCATCCTACAGAGTTTTGCATGGGTCTATATATTCTTTTCCGCTGGTCAGGTACTCCTGTCTGCTCTCAGCTGGTGTTCTGCATGCACTTCTGTGTCTAAAGGTGTGTTCCTGATGTATCCATGGAGAGATATGTACTCCATGTCCACCTACTCCTCCGCCATCTTGTTCTCTGAGTTCAATACATTTTAAATAAACTGTACTAGCATACTCAAACTATATGTTATGTATATAAAATGTATTGAAATTATTTCTTCAATTTGATTACTACAAAGCTTACTTTACGTATAAGAATAAATATAGTTTCTTAATTTGTTTTTTTAATCAGGCATTTACAAAAACATAAACGTGGATTTTTCTCTTCATGCTAATGAAAACCTAGAAAGATATTTAGGGAGCAAATCTGTGTGGCAAACATTGACAGCAAATGGACAAGACTGATCAGCCATCTGTACTAGACATTTTTAAAGCTCACTGAATTAATCAATTCCATTTTATCATATCAAATTGCAAAACGCACACTGGTCCATTGAATTTGCCCTAACTGAAATGATACCCAGGCAGCACTTTAACAGGAATGTGCAAGAGAAAGAACTTTCATCACTGACCTGCTGAATTTGCACTCTCAATCCTCTAAGGCAAGGATTTTTTTTTAAGTTTGAGGAACTGTGAGTGGAGAATTAACCAAGGCTCATACGATTCCCACTGATAGTCTTAGATCTAAATGGGTTTATTGCAGTTTTAACTTCAACTCTAAAAGGGAATTATGTTAATAACTTTTCCTGATATTCGAGATATTATTCATTCAACTTTCTATTTCAGCTTCAGGGTCACCCAAGTCTGCTGATCTTTCTCATATTTTCTTAATTTTCAATTTCAAGATCTATAGTTTTCATTTTAAGTTTTTAATAAAATTTTTTAATGGTAGACTTCTTGCTGGAACTTTGTTAAACACTTTTTGTTGTCGTCATTGTTGTTTAATTGTCAAGTCATATCTGACTCTTTGCAATTCAATGGACAGTAGCATGCCAGGCTCCTCTGTCCTCCACTATCTCCCTGAGTTTGCTGATATTCATGTGCATTGAGACAGTATGCTATCTAACCATCTCATACTTCTTTAAAAAAGCTTTGAAGCCAGGCATTGACGTCTCCTCTCTAACTGTGAAAGTCTTGCAGTAGAAGGCTGTTTCATCTAAATTGAAAATCTGTTGTTCGTGTGGGCACCTTCATTAGTGAACTAGATTTTCTGGATAACGACGCAGATTCTACATCATCACTTTTGGTGCTTCACCTTGCACTTTTATGATATGAGGGTGGCTTTTCCCCTTAATTCTCATTAACCAACCTCCACTAGCCTGGTGGCTCAGATGCTAAAGCATCTGTCTACAATGAGGGAGACCTGGGCCTGGATCGGAAAGATCCCCTGGAGAAGGAAATGGCAATCCTCTCCAGTACTATTGCCTGGACAATCCCATGGACAGAGGAGCCTGGTAGGCTACAGTACACGGGGTCGCAAAAATCAGACATGACCGAGTGACTTCACTTTCTTCACTTTCTTTCTTCTTCCCTTAATTCTCATTAACCAACCTCCACTAGCCCTAAATATTTCTTCTGCAGCTTTGTCACCTCTCAGCCTTCCTAGAATTGAAGACAGTTAGGGCCTTACTTTGGATTAGTTTTTTTTTTTTTCGTTTAGTTTTCATTGGAATATAATTGATTTACAATATTGTGTTGGCTTCTAAGGTAATGTGTTTGAGCTGATATCCTATCCAGACCACTAAAACTTTCTCCTGTCAGCAATAAGGCAGTTCCACTTTCTGATCATTCTGTGTTCATTGAGCAGCACTTTTAATTCCCTTCAAGAACTTTTCCTTTGCATTCACAACTTGGATAACTGGCACAAGAGCCTACCTTTTGGCCTATCTAGGCATTCAACATAACTTCCTCACTAAGCTTTCTATTTAAAGTGAGGGACATATAACTCTTTGTTTGAATGCTTAAAAGCCATTACAGGCTTCTTAATTGGCCTAATTTCAATATTGTTGTGTCTCAGGGAATAGGGTAGCTGAGGAGAGGGAGAGGGAGTGGAGAGGGAGAGAGATGAGAGAATGCTGGTCAATGGAGCAGTCAAAATACACGATCTATTGATTAAATTCTTCTTGTATGAGCATGGTTTGTGGTGCCAACAAGCAATTACAAATTTAACATCAAAGTTCACAGTTCACCATAGCAAATAAATAATAATGAAAAAGTTAGAAATACTGTAGAAATTACAAAAATGTGACACAGATATAAAGTGAGCAAATACTGTTGGGAAAAATGGTATCCATAGACTTTTTGATGCAGGGTTGCCACAGATTTTCAAATTGTGAAAAACACAGTCTCAGTAAAGTGCAATAAAGTGAAACACAATAAAATGAGATAGGCCTCTATTATTAACTATAGTTTCCATATACATTATATCCCCATGACTTCTTTATATTATGACTGGAGGTTTGTACCTTTTGACTCCTTCACCCTCTTTCCCACTGTACACACCACGTGGCTGGCAACTACTACTACCAATCGGTTCTCTGTATCTATGAACTTTTGTTTTTCAAGCTTACACATACAAGTGATATCATATATATCCGTCTTCCTCTTTCAGGCTTATTTCTATCGAGGTCAATTCATATTGTTGCAAATAGCAAAATTTTGTTCATGACTAAATAACATTCGTGTGTGTGTGTGTGTGTGTGTGTGTGTCTGTGTACATACCATAGTCTCTTTATCTGTTCATCCATCAATAATGCTGCAATAAGCACAGGGATGCAAATATTTTTACAACTTAGTGTTTCCATTTTCTTTGAGTAAATACTCAGCTATGGAATTGCTAGATCACATGGTAAGTTTATTTTTAATTTTTTGAGAAAGCTCCATAATGCTTTTCACAGTAGCTGGAGCAATTTACATTCCTGGTACAGTCCAATAACAGTGCACAAGGGTTTCCTTTTCTCCATATTCTTGCTAACACTTGTTATTTATTGTCTTTTTAATGATAACCATTCTAACAAGTGTGAGGTGATATCTCACTATGATTCTGATTTTCATTTCTCTGATGATTAATGATGTACTTTTTTTTCATGTACTTGCTGTCTGTTTATATGTCTTCTTTGGGACATTATCTATTTAGATCTTTTGTTCATTTTTAATTTGATTATTTTTTATTGATACTGAGTTGTATGAGTTCTTTATATATTTTGGATATTAACCCTTTGTAGATATATAATTTGCAAATATTTTCTCTCATTTCATAGGTTACCTTTTCTTTTATTGAATATTGACATTTTAGTTTATTAAAGTATATCAATGTTTTTATTATTTTGAAAACTTTTTACTTTCTATTGAGGTATAGCCAATTAACAATGTTGTGATAATTTCAGGTGAACAGCAAAGGGACTCAGCTATACATGTACATGTATCCATTCTCCCCCAAACTCCCTTCCCATCCAGATTGCCACATAACATTGAGCAGAGTTCCATGAGCTATACCGTAGGTCCTTGTCGGTTATCCATTTAAAATATAGCATTGTATGCATTGCCTATCACAAGCTCTTTAACTGTCCCTTCCCCTAGAGGTTGCCTTTTCATTTTGTTGATGGTTTCTTTTGCTGTTCAGAGTTTTCAAGGTTGTTGTAGCTCCACTTGTTTAATTTTTTCATTTGCTTTTGATGTCAAATACAAAACATTATCACCAAGTCTGAGGTTGAATAGCTTACTGCCTTTATTTTCTTCTAGAAGTGTTATATTTTCTTCTAGAAGTGTTATGGTTTCAGGTCTTATATTCAGTCTTTAATCCATTCCGAGTTAAAATTCTTGTGTATGGTATAAGAGAGTAGTCCAGTTTCATTCTTCTGCATATAAATGTCCAATTTTCCCACCACCATTTATTGAAAAGAAAGTTCTTCAATTATTGCATATTCCTGACTCCTTTGTGGTAAATTAATTGCCATATAAATGTAGGTTTATTTATGGGCTCTCAGTTCTGTTCCATTGATCTCTGTGTCTGTTTTTATGCCAATACCATACTATTGTAATACTATAACTTTGTAGTATGGCTTGAAATCATGTGATCCCTTTATCTTTTCCTTCTTTCTCAACATTTTATTTGCTGTTCAAGTTTTTCTGTGGTTCTATACAAATTTTAAAATTGTTCTAATTCTGTGAAAAATGCCATTGGAATTTGTTAAGGATTGTAGCAGACATCCTATGTCATTTGCTCATAAACAGTACATTACAAGCTGCTCAGCCAACTTCTACTGGTCAAGAATAACAGAATGTAAATAATATCAGTGAGTTCGGTCACTCAGTCATGTCTGACTCTTTGTACCCAATGGACTGCAGCACACCAGACTTCCCTGTCCATCACTAACTGCTGGAGCTTGCTTAAACTCATGTCCATTGAGTCAGTGATGCCATCCAACCATCTTATCCTCTGTTGTCCCCTTCTCCTCCTGCCTGCAATCTGTCCCAGCATCAAGGTCTTTTCTAATGAGCCAACCCTTTGCATCAGGTGGCCAAAGTATTAGAGCTTTAGCATCAGTCCTTCCAATGAATATTCAGGATTGATTTCCTTTAGGATTGATTGGTTTGATCTCCTTGTAGGCCAAGGGACTCTCAAGAGTCTTCTCCAATACCACAGTTCAAACAATATAAAAGAATCAAACAATATAAACAATATAAAAGAATCAAAAAAAAGCCTTCTAAATGTTTTTCAAGAAAGTTATCTAATATTGAATGACTAAATGATATATTGATGTTAAAAATTATGTCCACTCATCATTGGAGTTTAGAGCTTAAAATTGCATAGGTTATGTCTAAATTAATGCTTAGTAAAACATTTAGGTAAACACCGTTTTATAATCATTGAGATTTATTAAGTTTATTCTACTTTGAAATATTTTTTGTTCCTCTGAACCCTGTAGTCTTAATGAGCTATCCAAGCTAGATATAAACAAAATATATTACAATAAATTTTTATATTTGTAATGCTATAGTCCATGGGGTCACAAAGGGTAGGACATGATTGAGTGACTGAACAATAATAGCAAATCACTTATTGCAACATTCCTGCCACATTGCTTAACTTTATCACTATGGTGACAAGTCAAGTCATGAGCTGAGAAAATATTATAATACTATTATGTTTCAGTTCAGTTGCTTAGTTGTGTCCGACTCTTTGCGACCCCATGAATCACAGCACGCCAGGCCTCCCTAATCCATCACCATCTCCCAGAGTTCACTCAAACTCATATCCATCGAGCGGTGATGCCATCCAGCCGTCTCATCCTCTGTCATTCCCTTCTCCTCCTGCCCCCAATCCCTTCCAGAGTCTTTTCCAATGAGTCAACTCTTTGCATGAGATGGCCAAAGTACTGGAGTTTCTGCTTTAGCATCATTCCTTCCAAAGAATGCCCAGGACTGATCTCCTTCAGAATGGACTGTTTGGATCTCCTTGCAGTCCAAGGGACTCTCAAAAGTCTTCTCCAACACCACAGGTCAAAAGCATCAATTCTTCAGTGCTCAGTTTTCTTCACAGTCCAGCTCTCAAATCCATACATGACCACTGGAAAAACCGTAGCCTTGACTAGATGGACCTTTGTTGGCAAAGTAATGTCTCTGCTTTTCAATATGCTATCTAGGTTGGTCATAACTTTCCTTCCAAGGAGTAAGTGTCTTTTAATTTCATTGCTACAATCACTATCTGCAGTGATTTTGGAGCCTAAAAAAGTAAAATCTGACACTGTTTCCACTGTTTCCCCATCCAATACTTTAGAAATTATAAATATATTATTAAAATTATTATTTCTCTGGAACTGTTGGGAACAGTGTGGGGTTAGTTCAGTGTCAGATAATCTTTTGTTCTGGCTTGTACTTGTTCTCAAAATCTACAGATGCCCCTCAGAATAGGAGAAAATAATTGCAAACAAAACAACTGACAAAGAATGAGTCTCTAAAATATATAAGCAGCTCAATGCCAGAAAAATGAACAACCCAATCAAAAAGTGGGCAAAAAACCCTAAACAGACGTTTCTTCAAAGAAGACAGACAGATAGCTAATAAACATATGAAAATATGTTAAACATCATTCATTATTAAAGAAATGCAAATCAAAACTACTATGTGGTATCATCTCATTTTTACTGGTCAGAATGGCCATCATCAAAAAGTCTACAAACAATAAATGCTGGAGAGTGTGTGGAGAAAAGGGAAGCCTCTTACACTGTCAGTGGGAATGGAAACTGGTATAGCCACTATGGAGAATAGTGTGTAGTTTCCTTAAAACTTGGGAATAAAAACCACCATATGATCCAGCAATTCCACCACTGGTTATAAACCCTGAGGAAACCAGAATTGGAAGAGACACATCTACCCCAATATTCATTGCAGCACTTTTTCAATAGTTAAGACATGGAAGCAACCTAGATGTCCATTGGCAGATGAATGGATAAGGAAATTGTGGTACATATACACAGTGGAATATTACTCAGCTATAAAAAGGAATGCATTTGAGTCAGTTCTATGAGGTGGATGAACCTGGAGTCTATTATACAGAGTGAAGTCAGAAAGATAAAAAACAAATACTGGATATTAGTGAATATATATGGAATTTAGAAAGACAGTACCAATGATCCTACATGCAGGGTGGTAAAAGAGACACAGATGTAAAGAATTGACTTTTAGACTCAGTGGGAGATGGTGAGGGTGGGCTGATTTGAGAGAATAATATTGAAACATGTACACTATCATATGTAAAATAGATGACCAGTGCAAGTTTGATGCATGAAACAGAGCACCCAAAGTTAGTGCTCTGAGACAACCCAGAGGAATAGGGTGGGGAGGGAGCTGGAAGGGGGTTCAGGATGGGGGGGACACATGTTTACTGTGGCAATTCATGTTTATGTATTACAAAAGCCATCACAGTATTTTAAAGTAATTATCCTCTAATTAAAATAAATTAATTAAAAAATAATAAAGTAATTATTAATATGAAGGGTTTGTATTTATAAAAATACTTCTAATATTTAATCAAATTTATTTCCGTTCATTCTTCAGCAATTCTTTTTGCCTTTTAGTTTTACTATATTTTCTCCTAAAGCATATTCTTTCTGAGAAGTTATTTTTACTTTCTGAGAAGTTGGAAGAACAATTTAAGCAGTTATTTTCTTCCCATTACTGTGCCATCAAATAAACCTCAGACACATTTTAATATCAAACATCAGTGCAAAGCAGAGGAGGCCAAGAGAATATGGAGGAGGCATAGTCACCTCTAAAAGCCTTATCCTTAGCCTTGATGCACACATCTTAGTTATAGCCTGTTGGTGAGTACAAGTTACATGACCACACACAAATTCAGAGAAATAGAGTCGTTGACAGGTATTGAAAGTGGGGAAATGAAGGGAGATTAGACACAGAGTACACACTTCTAGTTAAAAGATGAACAAATTAGGGGTTCTTGATGTACAACATGTTCTCAAGTGATCTTGTGAGACTGGATTTCCTCAAGGTTACACTGAAACTAAAAGGCTGACAAGAGGAAGGGAAGAAATATTCATTATTTTCAGTGCTATTTCACTCAGCTTCTTAATTACAGTTTTGTATGTTCTATGTATGTACATTTGTTTAAAGATTTTTTGGATATATGGTTCCTAGAGCTTTTACCAAAGACAAATTGTACCAGGCCAGTTACAATGGCAAGAAAACTTTATTCAATGCTGTTATAGCAGGAGAGAGGCTCTGTTGAAACAAAAGGCATTAAAGTTTATTTTTAAGTACTAACGTGAGCTGGTGAAGAAGTCCTGGAGTACATCAGGGGGAAGGTTGGTCAATGCGGAAAAGCTGTCTATGTTTGCTAAATGGTGCTCACAGGACAGGCTCTTATTCTCCTATAGAAACTGGAAGATAGAACTGCCATCTTAAGGGTTAAATTTCACTACTGACTCCCAGGTCCTTGAAAAGACCTTCCTGGGTAATAAAACTAGCAAGAGGCTATGAGAAGATTTACATCTCAAAGGAGCAGAGAAAAATTTACAATTATAAGATTTTCTAAAGTTTATGTTCTAAGAAAAGTGAAGTCAGGAACCTACAGTCAGAAAGAAGCCTGTCTATTATTTAGTTAATCTGAGGGTGATATTAAGGCTGTCTGCTGCTGCTTCTAAGTTACTTCAGTAGTGTCCAACTCTGTGCAACCCCAGAGACAGCAGCCCACCAGGCTCCTCTGTCCTTGGGATTCTCCAGGCAAGAATACTGGAGTGGGTTGCCATTTCCTTCTCCAACGTATGCATGCATGCTAAGTCACTTCAGTTGTATCCGACTCTATGCAAACCCAAGACAGCAGCCCACCAGGCTCCTCTGGCCATGGGATTCTCTAGGCAAGAGTACTGGAGTGGGTTGCCATTTCTTTCCCCATTTAAGGCTGTTTATTGGATACTAAAAACAAGTTGTACATTCAGTCTAGAGTAGAGAAAATTACCATGTTTTTATGTGTAGTCTTCCAATTGTGAAGTCTAAAAATCCATTGGCTGTTTGGGTGACTCATAACTTTATCAAGTTGCTGCTAAGTCACTTCAGTCGTGTCCGACTCTATGTGACTCCATAGACGGCAGCCAACCAGGCTCCCCTGTCCCTGGGATTCTCCAGGCAAGAACACTGGAGTGGGTTGCCATTTCCTTCTTCAATGCATGAAAGTGAAAAGTGAAAGTGAAGTCGCTCAGTCGTGTCTGACTGCTAGCGACCCCACGGACTGCAGCCTACCAGGCTTCTCTGTCCATGGGATTTTCCAGGCAAGAGTATTGGAGTGGCTTGCCATTGCCTTCTCCATTTCAAGTTAAAGAGCTCATGTAAATCTCTTACCAAAAATTACTATGGTGATTGGCTTTGAGGACCCAAAGGTAAGAAATTTGCTTTACTTCCACACTGATCCCTTTTTTTTAAATACTTGATCCCTATTTTTTAACACTTCTATTTTTGAGTAAACTTAACGTTTAGTAATCATATATTTTACATAGTCATTCAAAATTTGGAAAAATATTGAATGGAGAACAATAAAGTGACAATGTGTAAGTTATCTATTTTTACTAGAACTCTTAAGCCTCAATTAAGTAAAAACTATTTACATAATGATATCAGCATTCAGACCACAATTTTCCACTTGTTCATAAGTATTTCATAAATACTTTCCCAAAATCCAGATGCATAATGTTCATATCATTGCCTAAATCCCAATAAAGAAGGGAATCAGGATGATGTGATTAATTTGAGTGGCTTTCTCCTATTGTTGATGATTAGTGCAGTATTTCCTTAATTAAGCTTAACCTTTAAAAGTCTCATGTATATTTTCAGCATATTTTGGAGCTTCATATGATCTTCATGGTATGTCACTGTTACGTTAATTTTTATTTTTATAATTTCATGATTATACATTTTCTCTCATCTTCTCAATGATTAGTTATAAACATTTTTTTGGTCAGATGTAATAACTTTTTTCTAAAAACAGTGTTATAAAAAAGACACTTTTTGTGTTCCTTTATTAAAGATTGAATCATCCCAAATCCTGGATGCATACATATGTCTTATATTTCTCCTTTATCAAAGAAGTGGTCCTAACCCTCAGTAACTGTAAAGTAATTGATTCCTTACATGATTAATTTGCAACATTAATGTCTCTCATGAATACTTTGAAAGAATTACTTAGCTCTTTGGCAATGCTAATTCCCTTGACTTTGTAGGATACCCTTTCCAGTCCTCAGTGGGCCTATTTATTTTCTTTAAAAGAAAGTTATAATATTCTGTTGGAATAATGACCTTAAGTTTTGACTTTTAATATAAAAAGAAGTAAATTTTTGCCATTGCATTAATTTTGCATTGAAAAATTTCAAGAATTTTTAAAGAAGTTTTTACTTAAATCTTCAATTCTGAAAATTCTCTAATTATCCTATATAATTAATTACTATACTACCAATGGAATTTTTATAGCTATAAAAATAAATCAGTTATTTATCCTAAATATGATCATTACTCATATGCTAAATGACAGAACCATTTAAGTATTCTTATTATTCAGTTCAGTTCAGTTGCTCAGTCGTGTCTGACTCTTTGCGACCCCATGAATCGCAGCACACCAGGCCTCCCTGTCCATCACCAACTCTCGGAGTTCACTCAGACTCACGTCCATTGAGTCCGTGATGCCATCCAGCCATCTCATCCTCCGTTGTCCCCTTCTCCTCCTGCCCCCAATCCCTCCCAACACCAGAGTCTTTTCCAATGAGTCAACTCTTCGCATGAGGTGGCCAAAGTACTGGAGTTTCAGCTTCAGCATCATTCCCTCCAAAGAAATCCCAGGGCTGATCTCTTTTAGAATGGACTGGTTGGATGTCTTTGCAGTCCAAGAGACTCTCAAGGGTCTTCTCCAACACCACAATTCAAAAGCATCAATTCTTCAGTGCTCAGCCTTCTTCACAGTGCAACTCTCACATCCATACATGACCACAGGAAAAACCACAGCCTTGACTAGATAGACCTTTGTTGGCAAAGTAGTGTCTCTGTTTTTCAACATGCTATCTAGGTTGATCATAACTTTTCTTCCAAGGAGTAAGCGTCTTTTAATTTCATGGCTACAGTCACCATCTGCAGTGATTTTGGAGCCCCAAAAAATAAAGTCTGACACTGCTTCCACTGTTTCCCCATCTATTTGCCATGAAGTGATGGGACCAGATGTCATGATCTTTGTTTTCTGAATGTTGAGCTTTAAGCCAACTTTTTCACTCTCCACTTTCACTTTCATCAAGAGGCTCTTTAGTTCCTCTTCACTTTCTGCCATAAAGGTGGTGTAAATTCACAATGATTTTTTTTCTTTCAGATAAGTTTTTTAAAATGTTTAAAAAGAGTCATATCATGGTCAATCATTTACTAAAACTAAAACTAAAACTAAAAGCCAAACTAAACAGTCATTACAGATATCTCCAAACAGGCAGATTTTTACTCTCTGAGCCACCAGGGAAGCCCTATTTAAATATATATATATATATATAAAACTATAGAACTATTGAGACTGTGTTTGGAAATATCTTAATATCTGTTTATATTGGCTTTTAGTTTTAATTTATGAAAAAATTGAATTAAAATTTAAATATTTTCTTTTTCTCTAAAGTTCATAATCTAAATTGACCATGATAATTAGACTAAATAACTGAACTATTTTTATAGTTATAAAATTCCATTGGTAGTATAGTAATTAATTATATAGGATAATTAGAGAATGTTCAGAATTGAAGGTTTAGTCCTTTGTAATCAGAAAAGTCACACAGATTCTTCAGTTATAACAAGGTTATCATTGGATGGAAATAATGAGTCTATGTATCTAACGTCTGTTCTGTGGAATAGTCATTATTAAAGTTCTAAGATATGCAGTAAATTATATTGAGGCACAAATTTGGCTTTAATTGCTTTGCCTAATGTTTTGAATCCTTCTCATCCTTCTGATAGTGAATAAGCCTAGTTTACTGGTCAGTATTTACATTTCAATGTGAGTCTGATGCTTTGTTGAATATATGATGCTTCTGTGAAGTGCAAAAAGGAACCACCTGTATTAGTTTCCTAGGGCTGTCCTGACAAATCGCCATAAACTGCATAGCTTAAGACAGAAATTTATTCTCTCTCAATTCTTGAAGCTAAAAATCTGAAACCAAGGTGTTAGCACGACAGGGTCTGATCATATGTAATAACCAATCATCTCTGGCTTGTAGCTCATCTCTGTCTCCATCTTCACAGGGCCATCTTTCCTCCTTGTGTGTCTGAGTCTTTGCATGGACTTCTTATAAGGAAATCTGTCATTGGATTTAGGACCAATGCTTATTCAGTATGATGGTATCTTAATTTGATTACAGCTGCAAAGACGTATTCCCAAATAAGATCACATTCACAGGTACAGGAGGGTTAGGACTTGAACTTATCTTTTGAGGGTGGGAGGCATAGTTCAACTCACAACACCATTAAACTTTGTTTCTATGAAAATTAGCCAAATTAATAATTTAACTATTGTAATGTGACCTTTTTTTAAAAAAATGATGATTCTTAGCTACAAATGGAGATTTTGAATAAAGTGTACAACATTAATCTATCTTTCACCAATGGAAAGAGAAAAATCTGTTTTCCAGAGTGCACAGGCTAGAATTCCCCTTCCTGGTCACTGGCCTAAAATTATTTTGTAATCAGACTTTGGTTGTAGCTGTATCACCTTGGTGTGTAATGGCAAATATACAATTTATTTCCCTGAGTTATCTGGATTGCTTTTCTAGATAATCTCAGATTAATCAGATTACTGTGAAGTTGTCTCATATTGACTGTCATCTCTATAAAACTGTTACTCTGGAAATCATTTTTACATTTTATGAATGATGAGTGATTCCAGTTATTTCACAGTAGATATGCTAAGAATTGTGCATAATTGTCATAGTATTTGTTTCCTTATACTATAATTTGTTGAAAAATTTGTGGATGTTCACAGAAGGTGTGTACATATGAGGCCATTTGTGTAGCAATGAGATCTAAATAGTCAAACTTCTACTGCTCAGAAAAAGTTCCTCCCTTGAAAGAAGATGAAAAAAATTGAAATATAATAATAACAAACATTTTCTTTTTTAAGAGAATGTCAATGAACAAAAATAACTCACAGTGAATAAGGAAGGAGATTAAATATACATGTAAGCCAAACTGATAAAAGCTTTACTGTGTAATTTCTTAGAACTCATAAAGATTAGAGTCAGCTTTTCTCTTCTTATATGTTAAATCATATCCTTGTTTTAAATGTGTGTGCCTATCTGAAAGATAATGAAGATGGTAATTCTCTTACTTGCTAATTTTAATTATATTTTTAAACAGCATGCAGCCACTCTCAAATGAAAGATTAGATCAATTACTTTTTTGGAATAGTCTTGAGATTCAGGAAGGATGGATTTTTTTTTCCCAAGGGGGCAACTTTTGTATTTCTTCACACTTGAACCAAAATTTTACATTCTATCATTTTAAGCATCCGACTAAAATAAACACTTTCAGCATCATCCTTCAGCTTTGTTCAGAATTTACCATAGTGCTAGACATATACTAGGAACCCACTAAATATCCATTGCATGTTTTCATGAAAGAACAAAATATGGATTTTCCAGTGGTGGTTTATGACTAAAAATGTATAAGGAAATTGTGACATTTTATAAAATCTCATACTATCATGTTGGAATATGTGTTTTTCTTGATACCTCCTATGAGATTTAAAAAGAGTTATGCTGAACAGATATACTTTGCAAATAAACTATTATTTGATGAATCAGTTTATCGAAAATTCTGTATCTAAACTACATAACCTTAAGGTTAATGTTACTCAAACTGTGTTCCTAGAACATGTCCACTGGAGTCATTTGGGGTACTTATTAATAAATACAGATTACCAGACTATACTCAGCACTATATAATCATAATCATAATACAATGTCCAAAATTTGTCATTTTAAATAAACTTCACTAATGTATTTTATGTACCGTCATGTTTTAAAACAACTATTTTAATATAATTTATGGATGTCTAGGAAGATGATGTCAAATGTCTAAGTCATTGTCTTATGGAAGCAGAGGTAATGAAGAAAGCCAGAGCTAATATATCTGGGTTAAATGAATTTAACATATATAAAAACTACATAAAAAATTCAGTTCCCTGAAGATAGCCAAAGAGTTCAATATATCATTATTCAACATACACACTCTTCTACAGGCACAGTGGTTTCAAGTGTAAATCAGTACTTACAATTTTCTGTGAGAAGTCTAACCGTCTAAGTCAGACATGGTAGTGGCAGCTTTGAAAATGCTAAAATTCTGAGTCATCCAGTCTTGCTTGGGAATGGAATGAAGGATTCACCTATCTACTATAATAATCACTTAGTGGTTAGAGAATATGGAGAGCAGAATCAAATCCTTCTAGAGTCAGGAATTTTTAAGAAGTGGGCAGGACCTCAGGACTATAATTTCTTTTATTACTCAGGACTTGGCACACCATATTTGTAAACCATGAGAGAGCCCTTTTGTTCAAAGTCAAGTGGAAGTCAAGGCCATAGACATACAATTCTCTGTTGATTAGAAGCCAGGCATGAGACAGCAAGGTGAGAAACCTAATGTAAGTCCTGATTCTAATTCACATAGAAATCTTGGCAAGTCTTGTATTTGTGTTCATTGAAATCATGCCAGATTTTAAAAGGAGAGAGAAAGATGATGCAGGGACTGGCAACATTATCTAAAATATCTGGAACATGACTGTCTAAAGCAAACCTTCATTGTGGAACCTAATCTCTTCATCAGAAATTTTAATTAAACTTTGAGCCCACTTAAGCCCATTTAATCATAAGATTAAATGTGAACACTCATGAATTCCTATGGTTCCCATACCTAGCTCAAAACCTTTCTTAACCTGGTATTCACAGTTTTTCATACACTTTCATTATGACTTTAAATCCAAAAGTTTTTCAAGGATTTTAAATCCAAAGGAAGGGGTTCTTTTGACCAGTGATATACGAAGGAGAATTTGTGTGATGAGTTTGGGGAACTGTGAGTAGCATTAAGTTTCTGAGTGTCTTCAAACATTTGGTGTCTTCTTTGAGTGTGATGAGGGATGAGGAATCTAGAACAAAAGAGCTACAAATAGATGACCTTGTTTATTTGCTAATTTTACATTAATATCTATGGTCTCTCAAAGAAATCACTTAAATACTTATTTCCTCATCATAACTTATTTATATAACTAGAAATAAGTTACCCTACAGAATTATTGTGAGGATCATATAGGAAGTGCTTTCTGAATAATACTTTGGATTCTCTTCAGCTTGTGACAGTGGGACATAAGTGTATACATCTCTCTCCAAGAGTGCTGCTATTGACCATGAGCAGAGTTAATCAAGCAGAAACATCTAGTGGACAATTAGACATATTGGACAAGAGATAGATAGAGATATGAAAAACATCTGCACAAAAGTAGATTTCACTTTGGCAATTCAATCATAAAAGATTTCAAATTAGTGTTAATATTATGGAAGTGTAAAACATGCATTGAATTATAGACAACCTTTTAAAATATTTGTTACATTTGTTTAAAAGCATCACATAGAGAAAAGGTGATTTTAAATATGGAATCAAAGGTAGTGTCTCTGGTCTCTGGTCTCTATTTTAACTTGGCAGAAGGGAAAAAACCACAGACACAAAAGGAAAGTATTGGCATTTAAATTTATAAATTGATAGGACCATCATAATTTGTAGATAGCATTTGAAGTAAAGAGTCCTGATCATCCGTGCATTTTGGGGAGACAGAGCCAAATAAGCTATCTGAGGAAAGAAAAGACAGAAAGAAGTAGGAAGAACTTAAGGCAGTGGCTGATTAAGCTATATGGCTCTGATAGTCACTCTATGAATTTCTGCCCACTTGGCTGAGGTCTAAATAGGTTGTCCTTATTCAGATGTGCAAGAATTCCTTCACTCAGTTACTCACTTATTCACACCTATTAAAAGATTACCACATATAAGAAATTATGCTACATGCTAACGATAAAAAGTGTATCAAACATACCATTTGTCTTCAACTTGTTTTAAATCTAGTAGAAAAATAATTTTAAAATTTGTGCTACTTGTTAATAAAAGCTTATATTTACTGAAAGTTCATGAGGTTAAAGACTTTAATATAAATGATTCAAAAACTCTAGGCTGAAAAGTAAAGTGTTACCTTAATTAGAGTCTGCAGTTGGTAAGGGCTATAAAAGCCAGGAACTCAAAACTGGTATTTACTTTTACTTAGGTTTCTACATGTAATATGAAGAAGGAAATGGCAACCCATTCCAGTATTCTTGCCTGGGAAATCCCATGGAGAGAGAAGCCTGATGGCTACAGTCTATGGGGTTGCAAAGAGTTGAATGTGACTAAAATAAGCATACTGGTAATAAGGAAATAATTTTTTTCAGGTCATAAAATCATATGTTTCAGTATAAAAAATGAAAACAGCTGACATAGAATTGGAAGCTTTAAAGATCTCCCTTTTTTTACAGATAGGGAAATAGAAGCTGAGAATTAGCAAATAAGAAATTTTGGTTTAATGATAGTATTGGGGAATATATAGTGATTTTTGTCTTGAAACTGCTTTGTGTTGTTCTATGGTTACTATAGAATCAAGATTGCCGGGAGAAATATCAATAACCTCAGATATGCAGATGGCACCACCCTTATGGCAGAAAGTGAAAGGAGCTAAAAAGCCTCTTGTTGAAAGTGAAAGAGGAGAGTGAAAAAGTTGGCTTGAAGCTCAACATTCAGAAAATGAAAATCATGGCATCTGGTCCCATCACTTCATGGGAAATAGATGGGGAAACAGTAGAAACAGTGTCAGACTTTGTTTTTTTGGGCTCCAAAACCACTGCAGATGGTGACTGCAGCCATGAAATTAAAAGACGCTTACTCCTTGGAAGAAAAGTTATGACCAAACTAGATAGTATATTCAAAAGCAGAGACATTACTTTGCCGACTAAGGTCTGTCTAGTCAAGGCTATGGTTTTTCCTGTGGTCATGTATGGATGTGAGAGTTGGACTGTGAAGAAGGCTGAGCGCCAAAGAATTGATGCTTTTGAACTGTGGTGTTGGAGAAGACTCTTGAGAGTCCCTTGGACTGCAAGGAGATCCAACCAGTCCATTCTGAAGGAGATCAACCCTGGGATTTCTTTGGAAGGAATGATGCTCAAACTGAAGCTCCAGTACTTTGGCCACCTCATGCGAAGAGTTGACTCACTGGAAAAGACCCTGATGCTGGGAGGGATTGGGGGCAGGAGGAGAAGGGGACGACGGAGGATGAGATGGCTGGATGGCATCATGGACTCAATGGACGTGAGTCTGAGTGAACTCTGGGAGTTGGTGATGGACAGGGAGGCCTGGTGTGCTGCGACTCATGGGGTCACAAAGAGTCGGACACGACTGAGCGACTGAACTGAACTGAACTGATGGTTACTATCTTTGTACATATTAGGTGGCCATAATAACTTTAAAACAAACAAAAAAGCAAATTTCAAAGCTATTTGTTTAAAATCCTTAAGTGAACTTCTAGGCTTTTAAAAAGTAATCAACATCTTTAATTGACTTATACTGCCTGCAGGGCCTGGTCTCCTCTCTAATTACAGGTTTCCTACATCTCAGTCACACTGACCACTTCTCCCTCTCCCAGCACTGTAATGCTACGTCTGTTCTCAGGGTCTCTGCACATACTGTTCCCTCTGCTGGATTTCCCCTTAACTTGCCTTGTTAACCTCAAGGCCTTCTTCAAATCTCAGCTCAGGCATCATTTCCTCAGATTCCTTCCATGACCCTTTAGACTTGGTGAACTACTTCAGCAGTATGGCCATATAGCTTTCCAAAATACTCTTTGTAATCATATTAATACATTTATGTGGAGAATATAAACTCTTTACATGTATGTTCTTTCTAATTGCATATTTACTGGGGGGATTATTTGATCTATATCCTTCTTGTCTTGCCCCAAGTTCCCCCAAAGCAGAACTGAAAGAAATGCTGCGTGCAATTATTTTAATTGGGAGTGGATCCTAGGGAGTAGGAATGAGAGACCAGACTGAGGGAAAGAAGGAAGGAAGGCCACTAAAGATTACGGGTGTAGAGATAAGAAATGCTGAAGAGATTCCCACCCCAATGTGACGGTATTTGGAGACTGGGGGCCTTTGGGAGATAATTAGGATTAAATTAGGTTTACAGGGGTGGGGTCCTCATGATGAGATTAGCACCCCTATAAGGAAAAACACCAGAAAGTTTGTGCTTTCAGCCATGGGAAGATATAGCAAAAATATAGCAAGTCGAGGAGATAGCCTTTACCAGAAACCAAGCAGGCTATCCCCTTGGTCTTGGGCTTTCAGCCTACAGAACTATGAGAAAATAAATTTCTATTGCTCAATCACCAATCCATGTTATTTTACTGTGACAGCACAAAATGACCAAGACATCCATTGAAAATATCTTTCAAAATTAAATGCAGTATAAATATTGTATGGGGTCTTCCCTGGTGACTCACATGGTAAAGAATCTGCCTGCAGTGCTGGAGACCTGGGTTTGATCCCTGGGTTGGGAAGATCCCCTGGAGTAGAGTATGGTAACCCACTCCAACATTCTTGCCTGGAGAATTCCCATGGAGAGAAGAACCTGGCAGGCTGCAGTCTATAGGATGACAAAGAGTTGGACATGACTGAATGACTAAGCACAAATATATATGGAGTCTAGAAAGATAATACGATAACCTATTTGCAGGACAGCAATGGAGATGCAGATATAGAGAACAGACTTATGGACACAGGGGTCGAGGGAGGAAGTGAGGGTGGGATGAATGGAGAGAGTAAACTCGGTAACATATACACTACAATATGCAAAATAGATAGCCAATGGAAATTTGCTGTATGACTCGGGGAACTGAAACCAGAGCTCTGTAACAGCCAAGAGGGATGGGATGGGGTGGGAGATGGGAGGGAGGTACAAGAGGGAAAGAATATATGTATACCTATGACTGAGTCTTATTGATTTATAGCAGAAATCAACACAATATTGTAAAACAATTATCCTTCAATTAAAAATAAATTTAAAAAATAAATGCAATATAAGACTTATTTAGATACACAAAATAGAATCTATCACCATCAGATTCTTACTGTAAGAAATTTAAAGGAAATCCTTCAGGGAGATTGAATAAAAAGCAAGACCTACTGATATGAGTCTTTGGGAAAAGCACTTCAAATATTTTTAAAAAATTAAAATATTAAAAGCAAAAGGATAAAGAAAATATTCTATGCATATACTAAGCAAAATAAAACTGGAATGACTACATTAATTTCAAAGTAGTTTTAAGAACAAAAAACTGGGGAATGCTGAATTCAATTTCTTAATGAGAAAGGGATCACTTTAAAAAGATATAAAAATCCTAAAAAATGGTGTACCTCAAAATGCATCAAGCAAGACTCGAGAGATCTGAGGTAGAAATAGTCAAATCATACATTTATTTTTGATGCCATGATCCTGACAAAATCCATATTACTGTAAATAGTCTACATTGTCTAGGCTAATGTTTAAGAGTCTAAGTTGTCCCCAGGTTACTACATTACTGAGAGTATTTCACATCATCTGCCTTTGTATTGTTAAACTTTGCTTCTCTGCTGCTGCTGCTAAGTCAATTCAGTCATGTCCGACTTGTACGACCCCACAGACAGCAGCCCACCAGGCTCCCCTGTCTCTGGGATTCCCAAGGTAAGAACATTGGAGTGGCTTGCATTTCCTTCTCCAGTGCATGAAAGTGAAAAGTGAAAGTGAAGTCACTCGGTCGTGTCCAACTCTTAGCGACCCCATGGACTGCAGCCTACCAGGCTCCTCCGTCCATGGGATTTTCCAGGCAAGAGTACTGGAGTGCGGTGCCATTGCCTTCTCTGTTGCTTCTCTATCACATTCCAATTTAAAGAAACAGTCTTCAGCCTCATATCCAAAGCCCTTCACAACTATGCCCCTCAACCTATCTGTCAAAACCTCTTTCTACTCACATATGTTTGAGACTCCAGAACAACTGAAGTACTCACAATTTCCTATACATTTTTATATTTTTGTATCTGATATTCTCTGTTCATCATTTTTATCCTATATCTTTTTCTGTATATATGTTTGCCTCTATAATGTTGTACATTTTATGTTTTCATAATTCCCTTTCATTAGTGATACTTCCCTCATATGAAGTGCCATCAGTTTGTCACTAGTGTGTGAGAGATTATACTTGCATTATAGTTTGGTGGCGCTAGTGGTAAAGAACCTGCCTGCCAGTGCAGGAGATGTAACAGACGCCAGTTTGGTCCCTGGGTTGGGAACATCCTCTGGAGAAGGAAATGGTAACCCATTCCAGTATTCTTGCCTGGAGAATTACATGGACAGCGGGGCTTGGCAGACTACAGTCCATGGGGTTGCAAAGAGTCGGGCAGGACTGAAGTTACCTAGAATGCATTCTGCTGCTGCTGCTATATCACTTAAGTCATGTCTGACTCAGTGCGACGCCACAGACGGCAGCCCACCAGGCTCCGCTCTTCCTGGGATTCTCCAGGCCAGAACACTGGAGTGGGTTGCCATTTCCTTCTCCAATGAATGAAAGTAAAAGTGAAAGTGAAGTCGCTCAGTTGTGCCCGACTCTTAGCGAGATGCATAATGTGGCTTAGATATAACCTGATTTCTTTTTACCTTTGTTTCCAGATTATGCTTTCAAATAGCTCTGCTGATAGAAGAAAAAATAAGTAGTTAGAATCCAAGGATACTGCAATACTGAGTATAGAGACTCCTGAAGTATTTCTTATTATATACTTGATTATGAGTATCCAAACCACAAAAGTTCATGACTTCATGCCAGCATTCAACTATAAAGTTTAGGCATCACATACTGAAGAATTGTTTCTTTGTAAATAATAGATCAGTTGATCACAGCATTTTCCAGAGGCAGTGAGTCATCAGAGAGAAGTACATAATATATTACTTTTAAAGTTGCTGATAATGTCCAGGGAATAACTAAATCCTCCAGGAAAATACCTGCAGCAAACAACTCACTAAATCAATTTGCCATACAAAGAATTGCACCTATATACAATATCTATGTTTGGAATCTATAAAAGAAACCTCTTGCATTAAATAATATCCACAAAGCCCAAGTTTTACTCTTAGAAGAATTTCCATATGGAAAGAAGAAGCTGATCAAAGTTCCTCTCTCTCCAAGTTTCTCCTTCCCTTTGAAATATCTACTGTGCAGGACAAGAACCCTGAATGTTTGTCTTTTAGATTTCTTGTCCATGTGTGAGAACAAATTGTCTTCCCTTGGTATAATCAGCATAATTTATATTTTAAAAATGCAAAACTCTATTGTTCTTAAAATAAAAATGCTAAAATCCTGAGATGAAATTTAAAATCCAATTATTATAGAAGTAATTCAAATGAAAACTATTGTAAGATACCATTTTTCTCATATCAGCAAACTAAAAATTCAAATTATAGAAAGCATATTCTGTTTTTTTAAATTGTGGGGAAGCAAGTACCCTTCTATCATTGGAACATCAGAAAATCCACTGTGGTGAAGGACCCTGATTTTGTATGATTTTTTTCTGTGAATATCTATCTAGCTTGCATATGTTTCACTAAATCATCTAAAATACTTGTTACTTGCTTCTCATGAGACTCTATCAAAATATGTTTGCAAGGTAGCATAATTTCATATGGAATGACAAAACAATTGAGATCATCCAATCTGCTCAGCAGACAGATAGCTATATAAGTTGGGAAGTTAAAGGAGAGTCTGGGTTAGAGATGTAATTTTTTTTGAGTCTTTACTGTACAGACAGCATTTAAAGCAATGGGACAAGAGCCAATCAACCATTTTATCTAGATTCATTAGAGATCCAAAGAGAAGAGATTCAAAGTCTGAACCCTGAAGCAGGACAAAGGAAATGATTGAGGCGGTAAAGAAGAATCAGTAAAGGAGCTTGTGAAGTAGTCATTGAAGTAAAACAAAGTCCATATAAAAGTGTGTGTTCTATGTAAGAAGTGAACAAAATGTTTCAGGGAGCAGATTGATTATCTGTGTCAAAGGCTGCTGAAGTCAAGCCAGATGAAGACCAGGAAATAACCACTGGATTATCGATAGAGAAGACACTGTGTGTGTGTGTGTGTGTGTGTGTGCGCGCTTGCTAAGTCTCTTCAGTCATGTCCAACTCTTTGTGACCCCATGGTCTGTAGCCCACCAGGATCTTCTGTCCATGGGATTCTCCAGGCAAGAATATTGGAGTGGGGTACTATGCCCTCCTCCAGAGCATCTTCCTGACCCAGGGATCCTGTGGCTCCTGCATTGCAAGCAGATTCTTTGCGGCTGAGCCACCTGGGAAGCCCTGGGGAACTGGTGACACCCAAAACAACATTTTCTGTGAGTTGTGAGGATGAAAGCCTCGCTGGTATAATTTTAAGAGATAATGGGCAGGAAAATATAAGAGTGAATATAGACCACTCTTTTCAAGGGAACTGGTGCAATAAGAGCACAGATGTGGAACTACAGTTAATAGAAAATAGAGTGAAATCGATATATTTTTTAAGATGGAAGAAACTATAGGATAGGTGTATGCTAATGGAAATAATACATAAGAAATTTCTGAACAATGTCCTTGATTATATGAGAGGGCACAAGTAGAGGAGTTGGTCTTGGATAAGTACAACAGTAATACAACCATGGTCAAGGAGGAAATGGGCACAGATTTTAGTTATTCGTAACTATGATAGTGGAAGTTAAGAATGTTCTCCTCTGATTACCCTATATTCTCACAAAGTTGGAAGATGATTAGAATGGAGGGGGGAAGTGTGAGTAGTTTAAGGTGTGAAGTCGTCCATGAGAATAGAAGAATATTGGACCAACGCAAGAGAGCATATTTGCTGAGCAGCCTTAAGGACCTCTATGAGGTTATTGCCCTTGAATTTAAGGTAAAAGCAATCAGTCTGGCTGTGAGTGTGTGTGGGAGGGGGTACAAATCAAAGCTTGATGTTTTCCAAGTAAATGTGGCAAAGTGAGAATAAGATAACTAAGTTAAGAGTATATGTAAGGGAACTATTATAGTAATTGGCCATGGAATTTAAGATGGCTTAGGAGGGTAGGGAAAAGGCGATAAAATCAATGGGTTGTAGTTATGGATGACTATAACATCAGAGGGTGAAAAATTTAATATAGCTGTAGACAGTTGATAATGCTTCTATAAGGAATTCAGCATGATGAAACACATAACTGATATGTATAACAGGTACACAGAACAGCATAGAGGGTCAAAAAATTATTCAGCAAACAGCTAACAGTTTAATTTTTCTAAATTTCAAGAAAAAAATCACAAAATATAACTTTCATAATTAGTTTACCAGTTCATTCTTCAATGTTTGTAATTGAATAATGCATTCTGTGTTCATTAACACTAAATCTAAAATGTATATTATATTGTATATATATTATAATATGCATATTATATTGTATATATCATAATATACATATATTATACATATAACATATATTGTATATATATTATAATGTATATTATGTTGTATAATATATATATAATGGTTAATCTAAAATTTGTACAGTTAATCAAGTACACTTGTACTTGAGACTTAGCTATAATAATACTTTATTATTTAAAATATACATGTGAATAATTCAGAAAGCTTTTTCAGGATAATCTGGTTTATATTTATGTCAATATTAATTTTTGAATTAACAAAGACCAAAGGCCTTTAAACTTTATAACAAAAGTTACCTTCATGAATTTGTAATTTGCAAAATTTGCTATAGTAACACTATCAATAAAAGATTCCATTCTCTCACATTAAGTAAAAATAGAAGGAAAAATTCCTTTTTGGAATTAAATTTCTGGCATACCTAAGAATGAAATAGAAACATATTGGAAGCACCTACTTTTTAGAATACTTCTTTGGTTTTGTAGATCTGAAATGAAAAGGATAATTCAAAACAGTAGAGATAAGCTGTTTTATAATTCTTCATAAATCATAGTATATTTCTATAAACATTAAGCAAACATATCTCAGGAAAGTGTGAGGATTTCATGGGCTTTGACTTTGTCTTGGATATTGACATTTTTGTTATGAAAGTAAATCTTTTTCTGAAGATAGTAAAAATTGAAATTCCCAAACATGTCATTGTTTTCTGTGGACTAGGATTAATATATAGACCTACAGCAATGTGGTGGAACAAAATCAGAAACTAATCTGATGTCTATAATTGTCAATAACAATAACAAATGAACCTCAATAACCAGACTTGAAATATCGTGTCAGACTGCTGAGTGATGTCGGAGGGAGATATGGAACTGATTTGTTGGGGTCTGGATCCTGGTCAAGTAGAGAGTTGAATGGCTTATTGGGAAGCCAGATTGGGAGCTGTCCTTGAAAGCAGTGAAGGAGACTACAAACAAACCTGCCCAAAGGCTTTCCTCTCAGGAATAGATTCTACTGAGTATAAAGCAAGGAAGCTATCATAACTGTAGTATTATCAACTGGCTGTGTCTTTCAAATACAGAAAGTAAGATTAAAGTTCTCCAAGTACTTTTCAATTTTATAATAAGATAAAAACTCCTTGAGTATTCAGAAAGATATCAAATAAATAATTTGTAGGAAGTTATTTTTTGCTAACTGTGCAATGGTAGAATAATATACTTTAAAAGTGTCATAATTAGGCTTAAAAAAGTCTTCCTTACAAAAAGTGAAATTATTTTCTCATAAAACAAAAAAATTTATTGTCAATCTAATAGGCGTAAGGCAATGTAGAGCCTAATGATAAAATTCTAAGATCATGACATCTTAACTTCATCAACATATGCATTTGTACATATATATTACCCAAAGAGACTTTGATTCCCTATGATTATAGGGAAATAAAAGGGATGTGTTAAACATTAGCATAGTGTTTATAGGAATAGATGTCTATTCCTATGACTTTAGGTGGTGACAGTTCCCAAATTTATATCCACAGGCCAGACATTGCCTCTGAAATCGAGACAGTCTACTTGACATTCCCATTTGAATGTCTAATTAAGATCATACATTCAGTATTTCCAAAATAAACTGTGGCTTCATTTACCAGAATATGTTATTCTTCCTAGATTTATGTTTCAGTGAATGGTCCTAGGTGCTTGTTTTCTCTCCTGTCTCATTTTTTTATAACCAACAGATAACCGTGACCTCTTCTCACATTCATCTCTAATTCATCCAAGTATTCCCACCCTACTCCTTCCATATAACCAAGAACATCCATCATTTCTCTTGGACTATTGCAGAATCTTCTTTACTGATCATATATTTTCCACTTTTGCCTCCACTTTATATCCTTTGAAACCCCGTAGGGCTGCTAGACGTGCACATGTCAAGTTGCTTCAGTTGTATTAGATTCTTTGTGACCCTATGGACTGCAGCCAGCCAGCATCCTCTACCCATGGGATTCTTCAGGCAAGAAAACTGGAGTGGGCTGCCATGCCCTCCTCCAGGGGATCTTGCTGACCCAGAGACTGGCCCCACATCACTTATATCTCCTGCACTGGCAGGTGAGTTCTTGACCACTATCACCACCCTGGAAGCCATAAGGCAGCTAGACTAACCTTAGTGAAATGTAAATCTAGTCATGCCACTCCTTGCTAAATCCTTCAGTGATTTCCAGTCACACTGGAATCCAAATATTTTATTGTGGCTGCAAGCTTCTGGATTACCTGGTCTCTGCCCATTTCTCTAACTTTGGCTCCCTTGCCTCCTCTCAGAAGCACTTTTATTCTTCCCAGATTTATGTTTCAGTGAATGGTCCTAGGTGCTTGTTTTCTCTCCTGTCTCATTTTTTTATAACCAACAGATAACCGTGACCTCTTCTCACATTCATCTCTAATTCATCCAAGTATTCCCACCCTACTCCTTCCATATAACCAAGAACATCCATCATTTCTCTTGGACTATTGCAGAATCTTCTTTACTGATCATATATTTTCCACTTTTGCCTCCACTTCTTATCCTTTGAAACCCCGTAGGGCTGCTAGACGTGCACATGTCAAGTTGCTTCAGTTGTATTAGATTCTTTGTGACCCTATGGACTGCAGCCAGCCAGCATCCTCTACCCATGGGATTCTTCAGGCAAGAAAACTGGAGTGGGTTGCCCATGCCCTCCTCCAGGGGATATTCCCAACCCAGGGGTTGAACCCAGCTCTTCTGCATTGCAGATGGATTCTTTACCATCTGAGCCACCAGAGAAGTCCAATTACTAGTGAATTTTTCTTGAATATGTCACCACTTCTAGAACCCCTGAGCCTTTACACCTGAATCATCTAAATTCCTGTCTCAGCATGCTGCTGCTGCTGCTGCTAAGAAGCTCCAGTCATGTCCGACTCTAGCCTTTCTGTTATTTGCTATAGAGTTTGCCATCAATATGTAATTATCTCTTCCATTATTCCTTTATTTGTTTATTGTACATCTCCCTTTTAGATTGTACGATCCAAGAAGCTAGGAACTTGGTTGCCTTGTTTACTGCTACTACCAGCAGATGAAAAATAATTAATGTTTTTTGTTAGAAAAGTACAGTGTCTCAAATATTCCCATCACTCTTGATTCTCAATTAATAAGGAAATATATATTTATAGTGGCTACATACTGCTTATAATATTTTTAATGATTACATAATGTAGAATTTTTTATTTAACATTAAATATTATATATGTGTCCAGTATCATATTAGTTCAGTTTCATTTAACAAATGTATTGCATACCTACCATGTATCAGACATTGATACCATGTATCAGACTTTGTATTAGACTAATAACACAGAGATTAATATAATATAGTCCACTGAAATGTTAGTACTGCTTATATTTTTGGAAGAATCATGAATCATTTTTCATTAGTTCAACTTTTCTGCATTTATTCTTCATAATTTATGAGGTCTTTTCATTTTAGTTATTCCTTTTATGATTAAAATCTTTTTGTTTAACAGTTATTAAAGATGGTATATGCTTATGACAAAAATTAGAACAATCAGATGTCCATGTAAAAATATGCCAGATGTTCTTCCATGTATTGTTCTCCATCAACCAGAAATAACATTATTTTTAAAACTTTAATAAACACTGTATAATATTCTGTCAGTAGTTTTCTACTTCATTTATTATTTATTTTATCTACTATTGATAGAATTTAAAAATAAAATAGGAAAGCAAGTTTGAACACTCATCAAATTATCTTGGATGAATTAACATCTTTATCCCTTTTTAAAAAACTTTATATTTCTCTCTTTATTCAATATGAATCACTTAAAAAACATGTTTTTAATATGTGCACATTTTTTGTAATTACATATTTACTTGATATTAATTCTTATATAATTTCCAATCTTCTGTATTTCTTTTGCTTTCTTGCTTCATTCTTTCTCTTTTTCTAATTTTTTTCCTGAGTTGATAATTTGTCCAATTTTTTTTCTATCTCTTTCAGTTTTCCTCTATCACACTGGCTTTCAACTATCTTACCAGAGTTTTTCATTCTAGCTATTCAGTTCAGTTCAGTCACTCAGTTGTGTCCAACTCTTTGTGACCCCATGAACCGCAGCATGCCAGGCCTCCCTGTCCATCACCAACTCCTGGAGTTCACCAAACAAACCCATGTCCACTGAGTCGGTGGTGCCATCCAGCCATCTCATCCTCTGTTTTCCCCTTCTCCTCCAGCCCTCAATCTTTCCCAGAATCAGGCTTTTTTCAAATGAGTCAGCTTTTTGCATCAGGTGGCCAAAGTATTGGAGTTTCAGCTTCAACATCAGTCCTTACAATGAACATCCAGGACTGATCT
>SJXQ01005374.1:260633-444079 GCA_006408695.1 Aepyceros melampus | reverse complement strand
AGGGGGAAATCACTCACTTGGCCAATCACTCATACTTGCTTAGACCCTGGCCATAAACACACATTTTCTTTAAATGTTACTCAAGCTCAGTTAACGTAACAAGCTAAATTTCAGTCAAAACAATAGCCTCACACTTATTAGGAGAACCTTCCCTCAGTTACGGTATTGATTTACATGAGAAACTTAAGATTATGTTCATTTAAGTTTAAAGCCCTTCTGTATTTGGAACAATTAAATAAAACTATAGATAATCAGATTAATAACATTAGGAAATTAGACTGAGTGCCTTATCAATAGTGCTAATATATCATTACTTTTAAAGATAATGCTTGGCATGGAACAGAAAGCTAGAGATATACTGGGCCACACCTAATGGAAGTTCTTGTCTTAAATCCTTTTAACTTATGACCTTATTGATGCTAAAGATGTATTACTTGCATTCTATGTAGCACAATTTTTGGTTTTTGTATTACTATGTATAATTGATCACTCAATTCAAGTTACAATGACTAACTCACTTGAAATGACTAAGCCACTTGAAATATCTAGTCCTTTGTCTAGTCAAAGCTATGATTTTTTCCAGTAGTCATGTATGGATGTGAGAGTTGGACGATAAAGAAAGCTAAGTGCCAAAGAATTGATGCTTTTGAACTGTGGTGTCGGAGAAGGTTCTTGAGAGTCCCTTGGACGGCAAGGAGATGCAACCAGTCCATTCTAAAGGAGATCAGTCCTGAATATTCATTGGAAGGACTGATGCTGAAAATCCATTACTTTGGCCACCTGATGAGAATAACTGACTCATTTGAAAAGACTCGGATGTGGGAAAGATTGAAGGCAGGAAGAGAAGGGGATGACAGAGGATCAGATGGTTGGAAGGCATCACTGACTCAGTGGACAAGAGTTTGAGTAAACTCCAGTATTTGTAGATGGACAGGGAGGCCTGGCATGCTGTATTCCATGTCACAAAGAGTCAGACACGACAGAACAACTGAACTGAACTGAATATAAGATTAAAATGATTGCAATAGTGTAACTCTAGATATACAAAGATGCAACAAAGAGGAAACATTTCCTCAACCATAACAGACTAGTAAGACAAGGGTACCAGAGATTTTTATGCTAACATTAACACAATAATAGCATATTTAGTGCCCTGTCAATGAAATCATCACCTGACCTAAGAACGAGCATTCCTAGTGGTGTGAGACAAATTGATCATGATATGCTTTGCAAACCTTGTTCAACATATGACCAAAAAGAGATAATTATAAGAGAAAGATTGCTGCCCACCATCTAGTTCTACAAAGGTGAAATAACTAGCCATTGCTGTCCCTGACTGATGGTTCACCCAGAAAGGAATTGATAATGGAAAACACTCTTATTTGGAAAAACAAGCCCCTAAAATATTTTTATCTCTCAGGAAGAATTTTAACAATCACAAGTTCTTGAATCTCCCCATACACAGAAAACAAACAAGCAAACACTAATGTCATTAGCATAGGTTCTTTTTTCCTCATGACTTAGTTCAGTTCAGTCTCGTCTCTCAGTCGTGTCCGACTCTGTGCAACCCCATGAATCACAGCATGCCAGGCCTCCCTGTCCATCACTAACTCCCGGAGTTCACCCAAACTCATGTCCATCGAATCAGTGATGCCATCCAGACATCTCATCCTCTGTTGCTCCCTTCTCCTCCTGCCCCCAATCCCTCCCAGCATCAGAGACTTTTCCAATGAGTCAACTCTTCGCATGAGGTGGCCAAAGTACTGGAGTTTCAGCTTCAGCATCAGTCCTTCCAAAGAACACCCACGACGGATCTCCTTTAGCATGGACTGGTTGGATAAGTCTTCTCCAACAACACAGTTCAAAAGCATCAATTCTTTGGTGCTCAGCTTTTTTCATAGTCCAATTCTCACATTCATACAAGACCAGGGGAAAAACCTTAGCCTTGACTAGATGGACCTTTGTTGGCAAAGTAATGTCTCTGCTTTTGAATATGCTATCTAGGTTGGTCATAACTTTCTTTCCAAGGAGTAAGTTTCTTTTAATTTCATGGCTTCTATAATCATCTGCAGTGATTTTGGAGCCCCCAAAAATAAATACAGCATGCCAGGCCTCCCTGTCCATCACTAACTCCCGGAGTTCACCCAAACTCATGTCCATCGAATCAGTGATGCCATCCAGACATCTCATCCTCTGTTGCTCCCTTCTCCTCCTGCCCCCAATCCCTCCCAGCATCAGAGACTTTTCCAATGAGTCAACTCTTCGCATGAGGTGGCCAAAGTACTGGAGTTTCAGCTTCAGCATCAGTCCTTCCAAAGAACACCCACGACGGATCTCCTTTAGCATGGACTGGTTGGATAAGTCTTCTCCAACAACACAGTTCAAAAGCATCAATTCTTTGGTGCTCAGCTTTTTTCATAGTCCAATTCTCACATTCATACAAGACCAGGGGAAAAACCTTAGCCTTGACTAGATGGACCTTTGTTGGCAAAGTAATGTCTCTGCTTTGAATATGCTATCTAGGTTGGTCATAACTTTCTTTCCAAGGAGTAAGTTTCTTTTAATTTCATGGCTTCTATAATCATCTGCAGTGATTTTGGAGCCCCCAAAAATAAAGTCTGACACTGTTTCCACTGTTTCCCCATCTATTTCCCATGAAGTGATAGGACCAGTTGCCATGATCTTCATTTTCTGAATGTTGAGCTTTAAGCCAACTTTTTCACTCTCCACTTTCACTTTCATCAAGAGGCTTTTTAGCTCCTCTTCACTTTCTGCCATAAGGATGGTGTCTTCTGCATGTCTGAGGTTATTGATATTTCTCCCAGCAATCTTGACTCCAGCTTTTGCTTCTTCCAGCCCAGTGTTTCTCGTGATGTACTCTGCATAGAAGTTAAATAAGCAGGGTGACAATACACAGCCTTGACATACTCATTTTCCTATTTGGAACCAGTCTGTTGTTCCATGTCCAGTTCTAACTGTTGCTTCCTGACCTAAGCACAGGTTTCTCAAGAGGCAGATCAGGTGGTCTGGTATTCCCATCTCTTGCAGAATTTTGCACATTTTATTGTGATCCACATAGTCAAAGGCTTTGGCATAGTCAATAAAGCAGAAATTTATGTTTTTTCTGGAACTCTCTTGCTTTTTTGATGATCCAGCATGTGTTGGCAATCTGATCTCTTGTTCCTCTGCCTTTTCTAAAAGCATCTTGAACATCTTAAAATTCATGGTTCATGTATTGCTGAAGCCTGACTTGGAGAATTTTGAGCATTACTTTACTAGCATGTGAGATGAGTGCAATTGTGCAGTAGTTTGAGCATTCTTTGGCATTGTCTTTCTTTGGCATTGGAATGAAAACTGACCTTTTCCAGTCCTGTGGCCATTGTTGAGTTTTCCAAATTTGCTGGCACATTGAGGGCAGCACTTTCATAGCATCATCTTTCAGGATTTGAAATAGCTCAAATGAAATTCCATCTCCTCCACTAGTTTTGTTTGTAGTGATGCTCATGACTACTAGTAATCATATAGTGAATGTGAGATTGACTGTACATACTTTCTGGCCAAAGTCATATATACTGGCTGCTCCCCCTACCTCTTCTTGCAGGTCTTCAGAGCTGTCTGAGAGGCTGTCTGCCAGGCTGTAGTACTTAAGTCCCTGACTAAAACTCAGCTAATGGCTCTTTGAGCAATGTTTTTTTTAGTTGACACTAGTCACCTTTGAACTATATTTGGAGAAAAACTGATTTAGAAACCTACTGATATTACCATTATATTTAATGGAAATAAGTACATTGAATATATTGTTCTAAGTCTTCCCATGTATTAAACAAGTCATCAAATAATGTGGGTTGATGTTTAACTTTTTTATTATTGTTGTTATTATTAGTTCCCAGGACCATGGCGCCTGCATTGGAAATGCAGAATCTACCACTAGAGAAGTCTCAAAAAATGTTTTACCTTTTTTTGATAACTATAATTGTTTGCCTGACATTAAAAATACAAATAGTGTAATAACTCTATTGGCTTGTTTAATGCTTCAAAATGTCTAATAAAATTGATTCATGTCAATGTATAGCAAAATGAATACAGTATTGTAAAGCAAAACAAACTAAAAAAATAAAAATTAATTTAAAAAAAATAATAAAATAAAATTGATCAAAGTAAAATATTAATCCTCTTTTTTTTCAATTTTTGGTGTCCCCCACATTCTGAATAAATGGATGTTAGTTACCCCATGGGAAAAAAGTTTCTTTCAATAAATTAATAAAAAAAATATATTTTAGAAAGCATTTATAAATGGTCTCTTTTCTACTATCTGAATTTATAGGGTAGAAATTAAAATGAGATGATAGTCTTCTTCTTTTTTCCTATTAATCAGAATTAGAATTGAAAGAAATATATAACTAAGAATGATATATATATAGCTGAACATTCACAAAACTAAGATTATGGCATCTGGTTCTATCACATAATGGCAAATACATGGGGAAACAATGGAAACAGTAAGAGACTTTATTTTGGGGGGCTCCAAAATCACTGCAGATGGTGACTGAGCCATGAAATTAAAAGATGCTTGCTCCTTGTAAGAAAAGCTATGACCAACCTAAAGAGCATATTAAAAGCATCACTTTGCCAACAAAGGTTCATCTAGTCAAAGCTATGATTTTCCAGTAGTCATATATGGATATGAAAGTTGGACTATAAAGAAAGCTGCTGACGCTCCTGCTAAGTCGCTTCAATTGTGTCAGACTCTGTGCAACCCCATAGATGGCAGCCCACCATGCTCCTCCTTCCATGGGATTTTCCAGGCAAAAATAAGGGAGTTGCCATTTCCTTCTCCAAAGAAATCTGAGCACCAAACAATTGGCACTTTTGATCTGTGGCGTTGGAGAAGATTTTCGAGAGTCCCTTGGACTGCAAGGAGATCCAACCAGTCCATCCTAAAAGAAATCAGTCCCGAGTAGTCATTGGAAGGACTGATGCTGAATCTGAAACTCCAATATTTTAGCCACCTGATGAAAAGAACTGAGTCATTTGAAAAGACCTTGATGCTGGGAAAGATCAAAGGCAAGAGGAGAAGGAGATGACAGAGGATGAGATGGTTGGATGGCATCACTGACTTGAAGGATATGAGTTTGAGCAAACTCCAAGAGTTGGTGATGGACAGGGAAGCCTGGCGTGCTGCAATCCATGGGGTCACAAAGAGTTGGACACGACTGAGTGACTGAACTGAAGTGAAGAATGATACTTCCAAAAAGTCACTATAACTTGAAGAACAGTGTCCTAGTCATTTCACTCTATTTTTATTTTAGCTAATCCACTCTTTTGAAAGGAGAAACTTTTCATTCCATGTAAAGACAAATAATGGTACCTGGCATTCAATTGTTCTTTTGTATCCTTCATTGGTGATTCCATTTTCTCTCTAACCATATTGCTCACTTTCATTTCTTTTTAAAACTTTTTCCTTCTATTGAGAATAGATACTATGAAGATAAGCCAGAATTAATAGAAACTGTGATAATAGCAACAATTTGGCAGTAGAATAAGGAGATCCTGATTGAAGACGTTATTCAATTAGAGCCAGACTTTTCTGTACCTCTGACTTCATTCTGCATAAAATCTACTTTCATCATTCAAGATTCCTTGATCCAGCAAAAGGGATAAAACATTAAAAACAGCAGTAAATTTCTGTCTTAGAATCAGCTGTTCTATACTGTGGCTTTTCTTCTTTTCAGACTTTAGACCTTGCCAAACTATGTGGACTCCCTCACTGCACTTGCACTGTCAGATTGTTCTTATTTAACTGGACTCCTGGTCAGTCTACTGATTCTACTCTCACTCCAGAAAATTATAGAGAAAGGATACCATTTCAATCTTATTTACTCTTTGTTAAACCCATGAGAATGATAGACATACTGTAGTACACTGAAAATGTGTTTAAAATAAAATTGGGGACTACTTTAATAAATTATATATATATATATATATATATATGAGTAATTGAAGTAATTTGAATTTTCTACAAATTCCAAAGATAATCTTTCTGTTTTACTATTTTGGAAAGGAAAGATAAAATTTTCAATGAATAAAGAATATACTTTTGAGGTTGGCAATGAATTAATCTCTCCATATATAAATTATCCTTAATGCACAGACAATTTCACTTTTCAGGTCAAAGAAGGTATTTATTACTTTGAAGTAACTCAAGTTCAGTTTGAAAGTATTATGTCTATATTAATTGAGACAGATAGCTTACATTTCCTAATTTTAAAATAGCTGGCTGAGCAGAGGAAACAAATAATAGGAGACTTTGCACTGAGTCACCTGCTTAACCCAGAGTTTAGACATAACAATTGCATGTATACCTCCTTTAAAATAAATTAGCAATGCTTTTTTATATTCCACTTGGACATTAATTCCTCTGCTAACAATATTCCCCCCTCCAAATATCTCTAGTTAACCAAACATCCTAATCAGACTTTATTCATGATCATGGTGATAATTTTTATAAACTAGAAAATTAAATAATGCTTGCTTTAAAGTTATAAAGGGCACTTTAATTATAGTTTATAGTTGCTTTTGTACATAACTGACATAACTAAGGATATGTAGTAATATAAAATATGAGCCCTTTTATACTTTCATCAGTGAAAAGTGCAGTTAATAAAGTCTTTTCCACTTCTTTAAAATGTTATTGCTATTTCAACACTGACTTTTTCCCCCATTTTATATTAAATTCTAAATATCAAAGTCCTAGAAGCATCAGTTTTGCATCACTGGCTAAGACTGGCAGAAGCACATTTCATTATAATTTTTTTTCTGTTTTATTAGTCTCCATGCCATGAGTTTAATGCTGAATTTTTGCATTTGTGTTACTTATTATTTTTGCACTTGAAATATATACAATACCAAATGTCAGTAGTCACAGTCATAAGAGTTGCTTATGAAGAACTGATGTGATAAGAATAATTATGATGTATTAAAATGAGAAAAAATTAGACACATTAACATATTAAAATGAGAAAAACAGATTTATAATATTTTAAAATTTTAAACAGTGAGGATTTCAAGAAATACTGTTTTATGAATTTCAAAGTAAATATTTCCTGAGTGAGGCCCTTAAAGACAGTAGAATAAAATAAAGATAAACACTTATTAATAACAGTCTGAAACCAAACGATAGATCATCTTGTGAAGACTTCAAGAGATAGACTCCAGTTATGAAATTGGCAGCAAGAGACAACAGCTGTTAAACTAAACATACCTACTTGTCCAATGGTGAGCAATGGGAACCAAATAGGGTCTTAAACTGCTCCAGAAATGAGGTTAAATAAAATTGAGCATCCCTAGATCTATGGCTTATATAGAAAAGAAAACTTACCATTGAATGGCAGTAAAGAAATCTGACCATGCAGACCTGAGAGCCTGATCTCCAAAATTTTCAATATCCCTACAGGAAAGGAAATCTGACTTATCTGTATAACTTGGTTATCTATCCATGGCATCACAAAGGAAAAAGTTGATATAACTACAAAGCTTCCAGACCATAAAGGATAAGCCAAGACCTTAAAAAAAGTAAAACCTAAGAAGAACAAGAAAATTAAACTTAAAAACACATAGGAAAAATGACATTATAGAAAAGCACATGACTGAGATTGGTTCAAGATGGCCGAATAGAAGGACATGTGCTTGTCTCCTCCTGTGAAGGCACCAACATTGCAACTGTCTGTTGAACAACCATAGACAGGAAGATGTTGCCAACCTCCCCCCCCCAACACACACACAAAGCCCCAAGTTTAAAGACAAAGGAGAAATTTTAGGAGCAACACACTCATAATAAAACAATCTCATGCCATTGGGTGGGTCACCCAGAGAATGGAGAACATAATACCAAAGAAGTTTTCCCATTGTTGTGAAGGGTCTGAGCCACATATCAAACTTCTTAGCATGGGAATTTGACAAGGAAAATTCCTAGCCTAGGAATCCCCAGCGAATCTGACTTTGAAAGCCACAGGATTTGATGGTCGGATTTTCACAGGATTGAGGGAAATAAAAACTCCACTCTTGGAAGGCACAAGCAAAACCTTGTGCCCATCAGGATCCATGGGAAAGGAGCAGTTGCCCTATAGGAGACTTCCAGTCCCAGGAAGGATAAATCCAAGGAGGAATGATCAAAACAAGACAAATAATCAAACTAACAAAATTAAAGACAGTGATAAAACATTAAAAAGCAACAAGGGAAAAGTGACATATACAAAGGAACTCTCAGAAAGTTATCAGCTGATTTCTCAACAAAAACTGCACAGGACAGAAGGGAATGACATGATATGTTTAAAGTGATGGATGAGAAGAAAAACAGCCAAGAATACACTACTCAACAATTCTCTCCATATTTGATGGAGAAATCAAAGCTTCACATACAAGCAAAAATTAAGAGAATTCAGAACAGCCAGACCATCTTTACATCTAGTAAAGGAACTTCTCTTGGCAGAGAAGAAAAAGATATACAAAAAACTAACACAAAGCAATTAAGAAAATGGTAATAAATGATGCTGTTAAAGCGCTGCACTCAATATGTCAGAAATTTGGAAAATTCAGAAGTGGCCACAGGACTGGAAAAGGTCAGTTTTCATTCCGATGCAAAGAAATGCAATGCCAAAAATGCTCACACTATCACACAATTGCACTCATCTCACACACTACTAAAGTAATGCTCAAAATTCTCCAAGCCAGGCTTCAGCAATATGTGAATTGTGAACTTCCAGACGTTCAAGCTGGTTTTAGAAAAGGCAGAGGAAACAGAGATCAAATTTCCAACAAACATTGGATCATCACAAAAGCAAGACAGTTCCAGAAAAACATCTATTTCTGCTTTATTGACTATGCCAAAGCCTTTGACTGTGTGGATCACAAAAAAACTGTGGAAAATTCTGAAAGAGATGGAAATACCAGACCACCTGACCTGTCTCTTGAGAAATCTGTATGCAGGTCAGGAAGCAACAGTTAGAACTGGACATGGAACAACAGACTGGTTCCAAAATAGGAAAATGAGTATATCAAGGCTGTATATTGTCACCCTGCTTATTTAACTTCTATGCAGAGCACATCATGAGAAACGTGGGGCTGGAAGAAACACAAGCTGGAATCAAGACTGCCGGGAGAAATATCAATAACCTCAGATATGCAGATGACACCACCCTTGTGGCAGAAAGTGAGGAGGACCTAAAAAGCCTCTTGAAAGTGAAAGAGGAGAGTGTAAAAGTTGGCTTAAAGCTCAACATTCAAAAAATGAAGATCATGGCATCTGGTCCCATCACTTCATGAGAAATAGATGGGGAAACAGTGGAAACAATGTCAGACTTTACTTTCTGTGCTCCAAAATCACTGCAGGTGGTGATTGCAGCCATGAAATTAAAAGACGTTTACTCCTTGGAAGTAAAGTTAAGACCAACCTAGAAAGCATATTCAAAAGCAGAGATATTCCTTTGCTATCAAAGTTCTGTCTAGTCAAGGCTATGGTTTTTCCAGTGGTCTTGTATAGTTGAGAGAGTTGGACTGTGAAGAAAGCTGAGCGCCAAAGAATTGATGCTTTTGAACTGTGGTGTTGGAGAAGACTCTTGAGGGTTCCTCGGACTGCAAGGAGATAAAACCAGTCCATCCTAAGGAGACCAGTCCTAGGTATTCATTGGAAGGACTGATGCTGAAGCTGAAACTCCAATACTTTGCCCACCTCATGCGAAGAGTTGACGCATTGGAAAAGACCCTGATGCTGGCAGGGATTGAGGGCAGGAGGAGAAGGGGAGGACAGAGGATGAGATGGCTGGATGGCATCACCAATTCGATGGACATGAGTTTGGGTGAAATCTGGGAGTTGGTGATAGACAGGGAGGCCTGGCGTGCTGTGCTTCATGGAATTGCAAGGAGTCGGACATGACTGAGGGACTGAACTGAACTAAACTAAGAGAATCATGTTGCTGCTATTTAGTCACTAAGTCATGTCCGACCCTTTGCAACTTCAAGAATTTTAGACCACCAGGCTCCTCTGAACATTGGATTTCCCTGGCAAGAATACTGGAGTGTGTGACCATTTCCTTTTCCAAGGGATCTTACCCACCCAGAGATCAAGCCCTCATCTCCCACATTGGCAGATGGATTGTTTATCACTGAGCCACCTGGGAAGTTTTAGTAGGATCATCCATATCTATAATTACCTTAAATTTAAATGGGCTAATTGTACCAACTAAAGGACATAGACTGGCTGGGTGGATACAAAAACAAAACTAAAAAGAAGGCAAAATGATCTAGTACCTATGGGATGCCGAAAGAGCCGTTCTAAGAAGAAAGTTACAGCAATACAATCTTACCTCAAAAAACAAGAAGAATATCAAATAAACCTCATAACTTTATACCTAAACCTGCTAGAGAAAGAGCAAACAAAACCTAAATTTAGTAGAAGAAGTGAGATCATAAATTTCAGAGCAGAAATAAATGAAATAGAAACAAAGAAATAATTGCAATGGTCAATGAAACAAAGAGCTGGTTCTTTGCAAAGACAATAAAAATGTATAAACCTTTAGCCATACTCATCAAGAAAAAAAAGGGGGAAGACTCAAATTAATAAAATTAGAAATGAAAAGAAGAAGTTGCAAATGACTCCACAGAACAAAGCATCATAAGAGACTACATGAGCTACCTTATGCCAATAAAATTGACAGTCTGGAAGAAATGGACAAGCTCTTAGAATAGTGCAGTCTTCCAAGACTGAACCAGGAAGAAATAGAATATATGAACAGCTCGGTGACAAGCACTGAAATTGAAACTGTGATTTAAAAACTCCCAACAAAGAAAAGTCCAGAACCTGATGGCCTCACAAGAAAATTCTATCAACCAGAGAATAATTAACACCTATCCATCTGAAACTGTTCCAAAAAAATTCAGAAGAAGGAAAATTTCCAAACTCATTCTATGAGATCACCATCACACTGATACCAAATCAAATAAAGATACCACACACACACACACACACACACACACACACACCTTATAGGCTAATATCACTGATGAACATAGGTGTTAAAATCTTAAATAAAATACTAGCAATCTGAATCCAACAATAGACTAAAAAGATCATACAACATGATCAAGTGATGTTCATCCCAGGGATGAAAGTATTTTTCAGTATTAACAAGTCAACCAATATAATATACCGCATCAAGAAATTGAGAATAAAAACCATACAATCATCTCAATAAGTGCAGAGAAAGCTTTCAACAAAATTCAGCACCCATTTATGATAGACACCTTCCATAAAGAGTGAACAGATGGCATATACCTCAACATAGCAAAAGCCATATACAACAAACATACAGCTTACATCATACTCAATGGTGAAAACATGAAATCGTTTTCTATAAGATGAGAAACAAGACAAGGATCCATTTCAGATGGATATGTGTTAATTCTTCTCTGAATGTTTGATAAAATTCTCCTGTGAGGCCATCACGTTCTGGACTTTTATTTGTTGGGAGTTTTTTAATCACAGTCTCAATTATAGTGCTTGTGATTGTTGTGTTCATATTTTCAATTTCTTCCTGGTTCAATCCTGAGAGACTGCATTATCCATTCTCGACACAATTATTCAACATAGTTTTGGAAGTCTTAACTACAGCAATCAGAGAAGAAAAATAAATAAGTGTACCCAAGTTGAAAAGAAGTTAAGCGCATTGTCTGGAAATGATATGATATTATACATAGAAGATCCTAAAGATATTACTAAAAAATACTAGAACTTATCAATGAATTTGAGAAAAGTACAGGTTACAAAGTTAATAAACAGAAATTTCTAACAGTGAAAGATAAGAAAGGGAAATTCAAGAAACAATTTAATTTACTATTGCATCAAAAAGAGTAAAATATCTAGAAATAAATCTACCTAAGGAAACAAAAGATTTTTACCCTGAAAATAGAAGATGCATCTGAAAGAACTCAAACAAGACACACATAGTTGGAAAGATACACCATGTTTGTAGACTAGAAGAATAAATGTTGTCAAAATGATGATACTATCCAAGGCAATCTATAGATTCAATGCAATCCTTATCAAATTGCCAATGCCAGTTTTCACAAAACTAGAAAAAATTTTTAAAGAAATGGGAATACCAGACCAACTTACCTGTCTCCTGAGAAACCTATATGCAGGTCAAGAAGCAACAGTTAGAACTGGACATGGAACAAGGGACTGGTTCAAAATTGGAAAAGGAGTACATCACAGCTGTATATTGTCATGCTGCTTGTTTAACGTATGTGCAGAGTACATTTTGCAAGATGCTGGGCTTGATGAAGCACAAGGTAGAGTCAAGATTACCAGGAGAAATATCAATAATCTCCAGATTTGCAGATGGCATGACCCTTATGGCAGAAAGTGAAGAATTAAAGAGCATCTTGATGAAGGTGAAAGAGGAAAATGAGAAAGCTGGCTTCAAACACAACATTCAAAAAACTAAGATCACAGCATCCAGTCCCATCATTCATGGCCAATAGATGCGGAAACAAAGGAAACAGTGATAGACTTTATTTTCTTGGGCTCCAAAATCAATGTGGATGGTGACTGCAGCCATGAAATTAAAACATACTTGTTCCTTGGAAGAAAAGCTATGAAAATCTAGACAGCATATTAAAAAGCAGAGACATAATTTTGCCAACAAAGTCCATATAGTTAATGCTATGACTTTCCAGCAGTCATGTATGAATGTGAGAGTTGGACCATAAAGAAGGTTGAGAACCAAAGAATGATGTTTTCAAACTATGGTGCCGTAGAAGAATCTTGAGAGTCCCTCGGACTGCAAGAAGATCAAACCAGTCCATCCTAAAGGAAATCAGTCCTGAATATTCAATGGAAAGACTGATGCTGAAGGGGGAGGTCCAATACTTTGGCCACCTGATGTGAAGAACTGACTCACTGAAAAAGGCCATGATACTGGGAAATATTGAAGGCAGGAGGATTCAGATTTCTGATCTTATAGAAAATGATTTCATCTTTTCACCATTGAGTATGGTGTAAGCTGTCAAATATTGATGACAGAGGGAAAGATGGTTGGATTGTATCACCAACTCAAGGGACATGAGTTTGAGCTAGCACTTGGAGATAGTGAAGGACAGAGAAGCCTGGTGTGCTACAGTCCATGAGATCATAAGGAGTCAGACAACACTAAGCAACTGAACAACAAAATTCTTAAAATTAGTATGGAAACACAAAAGACCCTGAATAGTCAAAGCTATCATGAGAAAGGAAAACTGAGCTGGAGGAATCAGGCTTTATGGCTTCAGAATGTACTACAAAGCTATAGTCATCAAAACACGATGGTGCTGGTGCAAAAAGAGGAATATAGATCAACGGAATAGAATAGAAAAACCCGGAAATAAGCCCATCCACCTATAATCAATTAATATATGACAAAGGAGGCAAGAATATGGAATGCTGGAAAGACAATCTTTAACAAATAGTGAAGGGCAAAGTGGACAGCTACATGTTAAAATATGAAATTAGGTGATTCTTTAACATCATTCACATAAGTAAGCCCAAAATAGGTTAAAGACATAAATGTAATACTAGACAATATAAAACTCTCAGAGGAAAACATAGGCAGAACATTCTATGACATAAATCACAGCAACATCTTTTTTATCTCTTTCAAGAATAATGGAAATGAAAACAAAAATTAAGAAATGAGAACCACTCAAATTGACAAACTCTGTGCAACAAAGGAAAAAATAAACAAAATGAAAAGACAACCCTCCCAACAAGTTATTAGTCTCCAAGATTTACAAACAGATTATGATGCTTGACAGCAGCAAAACAAACAACCCAATCAACAAATGGGCTGAAAACCTAAATAGACATTTCTCCAAAGAAGACATACAGATGACCAAGAGGCACATAAAAAAGATGTTCAACATTGCTGATTATTAGAGAAATTCAGATCGAACTACAAGGAGATATTATCTCAAAATAGCCAGAATGACTGTCATCAAAAAAATCCACAAAAGGTGGCTTTTCCATTCAAAATGGAGCAGAAGGGCATGTGCTCATCTCCTCATGTAAGAGCACCAAAATTACAACTACTTGTTGAACAGCCATCAACAAGAGGATGCTGTAACCCACCAAAAAAATGATACTCCAGGTCCAAAGACAAAGAAGTAGCCATAGTGAATGGTAGGAGGGGCACAATCAAGATAAAATCAAATCCTATGCACCCCGGGTGAGTGACACACAGAATGGAGTAGAATAATAACAAAGAAGTTCTCACACTATTGTGAAGGTCCTGAACACCACATCAGGCTTCCCAGCCTGGGGATCTGAAAAAGGGACAGGGAATCCCCAGGGAATCTGGCCTTGAGGGCCAGCAGAATTTGATTATAAGCCTTCCAGAAGACTAAGTGAAACAGAGACTCCAGTATTGGAGGGCATAAAAAAAATTTGTATGCATCAAAACCCATTGCAGAGGAGCAGTGACCCCACAGGAGACTGAACCAAAACTACTTGCTAGTGTTAGAGGGCCTCTACCCACTGGTGGAGGCATGGGTTGTCAGGGGCTCACCACAGGGACAGGGGCACTGGAAGATCCACTTAGAATGAACCCTCTGGAATTTGGCATTAACCCTACTTATACAGCCCTTAGACCCAAGGGCTGAGTTGCCTCAGACCAAACAACTACCAGGGAGGGAGTACAACCCCACCCATCAGCAGATAATTGAATTAAATGTTTAATGAGTAGGCCCTGCCCACCAGACCAAGTCCCAGTTTTTCTCATCACCAGCCCTTCCCATCAAGGGGCTTACACAAGTCTCAGCTTCATCCATCAGAGATAACACAGAAGAAGAAGAAACACAGTCTCACAGAAGCTAAATCAAAAACCATATTACAGAAAGTTAATCATGATGAGAAAAGCAGAGAATTATGTCCCAGATGAAGTGAAGTGTGAAAGTCCCTCAGTAGTGTCTGACTCTTTGAAACTCCACAGACAAGTCCATGGGATTCTCCAGGCCAGAATACTGGAGTTGGTATCAATTCCTTTCTCCAGGGGATCTTCATAGTCCAGGGATCAAACCCAGGTATCCCACGTTGCAGGTAGATATTTTTTTTACCAGCTGAGCCATAAGGGAAGCCCAAGAATACTGGAATGGGTAACCTATCCCTTCTCCAGCATCTTCCTGACCCAGGAATTGGGCTGGAGTCTCCTGCTTTGCAGGCAGATTCTTAACCAACTTAGCTATTAGGTAAGTCCCCAGATGAAGGGACAAGATAAAACCTCAGAAAAACAAACAAATGAAGTGGAGATGGGCAACCTTCCAGAAAAAAAAGTATTCAGAATAATGACAGTAAATTTGATCCAGGATCTGAGGTGGGGGTGGGATTGGAGGCAAATATTGAGAAGATGCAAGAAATTTTTACCAAAGACATAGAAGAGCTAAACAAACAGAGATGAATAATACACTAGAAGGAACCAATAGCAGAATAAATGAGGTAGAGGAACAGATAAATGACCTGGAGGACAAAATGGTGGAAATCATTGCCACAGAACAGAATATAGAAAAAAGAGTGAAAAGAAATGAAGACAGCCTAAGAGACCTCTGGGACAATATTAAATGTGCCAACATTTGCATTATAGGGGTCTCAGAAGGAGAAGAGAGCAAAACAGGACCTTAGAAAATATTTGAAGAGATAATAGCTGAAAACTTCCTTAACATAATAAAGGAAATAGTCAATCAAGTCCAGGAAACACAGAGAGTGACAGAAGGATAAACCCAAGGAAGAAGACACGAAGACACATAGTAAACAAAAAAAAAAAAAAAAAAAAAAAAAAAAAAAAAAAAAAACTGACAAAATTTAAAGACAGAGAAAAAATATTAGAAGAACCAGGGGAAAATGACAAGTGACATATAAGGGAACTCCTATTAGGTTATCAGCAGGTTTCTCAACAGAGACTCAACAAGCCAGAAGGGATATGATATATTTAAAGTGATGAGAGGGAAGAACCTACCACCAAGAACACTCTGCCAAGCAAGACTCTCCTTTAGATTTAATGGAGAAATCAAAAGCTTTCCAGACAAGTAAAAGTTACAAGAATTCAGTGCCACCAAACTAGCTTTAAAACAAATGCTAAAGGAATTTCTCTAGATGGCAAACACAAGAGAAGGAAAAGACCTACAGAAATTAAACCCCAAACAATTAAGAAATTGATAATAGGATCAATAATTATCTTGAATGTAAATATATTAAATGCATCAACCAAAATACATAGCTTGACTGGATGGATGAAAACATACGCATGTATGCACCTCAACTTAACACATCACTCTGCTTGACACCCCCACCCCCACCTAAAATTGTATGTAATCATTTTATATTGTTAAGTTAATTATATTCCCATTATGACTTGCAGTTGTAATTATCTGTTATTTTTTGTCTGGCTATTCATTATGAAAACTGATAAACATCTTTTACTATTGTGAAAAAATAATCTACAAACAGTAAATGCTGAGAGGTTATGTAGAGAAGGGAACACTCTTAGAAATGTAAGTTGGAACAGCCACTGCAGAGAATAGTATCAATTCAGTTCAGTTCAGTTCAGTGGCTCAGTCATGTCCAACTCTGTGACCCTTTGGACTGCAGCTCGCCAGGCTTCCCTGTCCATCACCAAGTCATGGAACTTGCTCAGACTCATGTCCATTGAGTTGGTGATGCCATCCAACCATCTCATCCTTTGTCATCCCTTTCTCCTCCTGCCTTCAATCTTTCCCAGCATCACGGTCTTTTCAATGAGTCAGTCCTTCATATCAGTTGGCCAAAGTATTGGAACTTCCTCTTTAGCATCAGTCCTTTCAATAAATATTCAGCACAAGGAAACAACCTAAATGCCCATCAATAGAGAAAAAATATCAGTAAGATGTAGCACATATATTTAATGGAATAGTAGTTGGTCTTTAATTTAAAAATGTGATTTGCAAAAGCATGAAAGGACCCAGAGATTGTCACATTGAGTGAAGTCAGGCAGAGATGGAGAAATGACATCCATTATGCATGGAAACTAAAAAGAAATAATACAAATGAACTTACTTACAAAACAGAAAGAGACTCCTTTATTATTTTATTTTTTAAATTTTTATATTTACTTTATTTTACTTTACAATACTGTATTGGTTTTGCCATACATTGACATGATTCTGCCATGGGTGTACATGAGTTCCCAATCCTGAACCCCCTCCCCCAACCTCCCACCCCATATCATCTCTCTGGATCATCCTTGTGCACCAGCCCCAAGCATCCGATATCCTGTATCAAACATAGACTGGTGATTCATTTCTTACATGATAGTATATATGTTTCAGTGCCATTCTCCCAAATCATCCCACCCTTTCCCTCTCCCACAGAGTCCAAAAGTCCGTTCTATACATCTGTGTCTCTTTTGCTGTCTCGCATAAAGGGTTATCATTACCATCTTTCTAAATTCCATAAATATGTGTTAGTATACTGTATTGGTGTTTTTCTTTCTGGCTTACTTCACTCTGTATAATCAGCTCCAGTTTCATCCACCTCGTTAGAACTGATTCAAATGTATTCTTTTTAATGGCTGAGTAATACTCCATTGTGTATATGTACCACAGCTTTCTTGTCCATTTATCTGCTGATGGTCATCTAGGTTGTTTCCATGTCCTTGCTATTATAAACTCCTTTTTAAGATTTAGAAAATAAATATATGGTTGCCAGGGGAAAGAATTGGTAAGGAATTGTGTATGGACATGTGCACACTGTTATATTAAAAGATGGCTAACCAAGAAGATTTTCTGTATAGCATATGAAACTGATCAGTGTTATATGACAGCCTGGATTGAAGGGGAGCTTGGGTGTGAATGCATACATGTGTATGCACCCTTGAATTCATCTGAAACTGTCACAAGATTGTTAATTGGTTATGCTAAGTCACTTCAGTGGTGTCTGACTCTTTGAGATCCCATGGAATGTAGTCCTCCAGAGTCCTCTGTCCATGAGATACTGCAGGAAAGAATACTACCATGAGTCGCCATGTCCTCCTACAGGGATCTTTCTGACCCAGGGATCAAACCTGCAAATCCTATGTCTTCTGCACTGGAAGGTGGGTTCTTTATCACTAGCTCATTAATTAGCTACACCATAATACAAAATAAATAGTAAAAAAGAAAAGCAACGATCAGCTGAATAATCAAAAGATTAAGTCACTAGTGAGATGTAAATACCATCACATTATCAAAAGATGTTAAAAATGAGTATTAAAAAAAAAAACCCTTAGTAGAGTGAAGGAAGAAAAACATGTATTATAAAAACAATAAAAATTATCAAAGAAAACAAATTATATAAATCAAAACCAAATAGACATCCAAAATAATTAATTGAACTAAATAGAGAAATATAATTATCATACTAAAATACTCAATGCTGCTGCTGCTGCTGCTAAGTCACTTCAGTCGTGTCCGACTCTGTGCGACCCCATAGACTGCAGCCCATCAGGCTCCGCCATCCCTGGGATTCTCCAGGCAAGAACACTGGAGTGGGTTGCCATTTCCTTCTCAATAGATGTAGTTAATTCTAGAAGGAACCCAGTGAAGAAAAAAAATAAAATTAATTGGACATGAATGCTGAAAACTTCATTTAGAATAAACCAGAGAAATAGACCAAATATGAGAAATTTAAAAGATCCAGACATTTGGTTGAAATACTTGAAAATATGTTGCATAAAATTTCCAGGAGGAAAGACCAGACAAAATTACAGAAAAAAAAATTTAAAAATACTACAGAACTGGAAAAAAAAAATGAGATCTTAGAATACAACAAGCATGAATTGTGAAACTGTATATTTAAAATATAATCTAGTTATATTAAATCTATAGAATATCGAGAACAAAGAAAATATTTATAAACAGCATAATAAGAATGTCAGAAATCCTAGTTCTAAGAGTTAGATTTAGGCAATTCTAAATTTGTAAATATTTTTTGAGGTACTTATTTTGCTTGGCAAGTATACAAGGACAAAAAATATTTTTAAAGACAGAGAATCTAGATTTTGATGTTATAAAACTGAAAGATCCTTGATAAAAACATACAACTCAGAAAATTTTAGGAAAATATTAGGACAAACATAAATAAAAATAAATTGAGTTTAGACTCAGATAATATGATGATTCAAGTTTCCAATTGAATGGGTCCATGGTGCCTAAGTATTTGTGTGTGTGTGCAAGAATACTGCAATGAGTTGCTGTTTCCTGGAGTGGGATCTTCCTGACCCAGGGATCAAACCTGCAACTCTTGCATCTCCTCCATTGGCAGGCAGATTCTTTACCACTATATCACCTGGGAAGCACCCAAGTGTCTGCTGAAACATTATTCTGAGTATATTGGTGAAAATGGTTCTGAATTTTTGAATTTGTAGATTGAATAAAGTACATTGCCCTCCCCAATGTAGGTGGATTTTATCCCATTTATTGAAGGCCTGAATAGAACCAAAAAGACAATACCAAGGAGAATTTGTTCTCTATCCCTGACTGTATTCACGCTGTCATTAGTCTTCTGTCTTCTGTTTTGTACTCAGCCTGGAACTCCATCATTGGCTTTCCTACCCTCCATAATCATAATCTCTTCAGCCTCCATAATCATGTATGTAAATTAGATAACTACTTGAATGTTCTAATTTACACAAATTCTAGAGAACACATGTGGGAAATTAAGCATGTGGAATAATGGTAGGAAAGTAAGTTCAATCGGGCTGAATTTACTGATATAGGCTCACCAAGGAGAGATGCTGCCTTGATGTCACAGCTCAGAGGAAGGTATGTACAGCTTGCCTGGCTGTTGACTAAAACTTGGATCAAAAAGTGGCCCACTGTTAGCCTGCACCCCACGGACCTGCAAGCCCTGTGCTTGCCCAGCTTCAAGACCAAAGAAAGAGCCCAGTGTCAGCAACAGAGATATCATTAGTTTAATGGGTGAGGAAATCTTACATGCGAGGTCCTGGAATAGGGCCTGGATAACTGCAGCGGCAGGACAGTGAAGCAGTCTTCACTCCCAGGTGCAGGGAGAGCTTACCAGTTATAGGGGGATTGACATCAGGTTGGCTTACTGGTTGTGAGGGAAACCAGCAGAGGGGACAACTCTCACTGTCCTTTTGATAAGCTATTGAACAATCATTAGCTGGATACCTGGATCAAGCATGTAGGTAGGTCAGTCATGTGCATAGGGAGTAAATGAAGCAAGGACTGGTCAACAAGGGATGGACAGAAACAAGAGAACAGCCATCTTGAGTCACCTGATCATATACCCACTATGAGAAAATTAGACATGCCAGACCTATCTTGGTTGAATTTTGTTGTTGTTCAGTCAGTCATGTCTGACTTTGCAACCCCACTGACTGCAGCATACCAGGCTCCCCTGTCCTTCACCATCTCCCAGAGCTTGCTCCAACTTATGTCCATTGAATTGGTGATGCCATCCAACTATCTCATCCTCTGTCATCCCCTTCTCCTCCTGCCTTCAATCTTTCCCAGCATCAGAGTCTTTTCTAATGAGTTGGCTCTTTGCATCAGGTGCCCAAGGAATTCAAAGGTTTGAGGAGATTAAAATGCTAGAGTTGATTTGTCATTTAAGATCTATTCACTCACACTGGTGATCCTGGAGAGATAGCAGTGAGTGGTGGCTTGAAGTGAACTTAGTTCTCTGCCCAGTAATTGAATCTGGGTAGCCTCAGTGTAAACCAGGAATCCTAGCTGCGAGTCCACCAGAGGCTAGAGGTTAGAAGCAAAATTCCCTGGTCCTTGCTCCCATTGAAAAATGCATTTCTCAAAGAGGCAAAACTGTTAATATCATGTACAAAGTTTTTATTGGAGACACAGCCCAGGTAGCTCAGAAGGTAAAGAACCTGCCTGCCATGTAGGAGACCCAGCTTCAACCCCTTGGTTAGGAAGATTCCCTTGGAGAAGGAAATGGCAATCTACTCCAGTATTCTTGCCTGGAGAATTCCACGGACAAAGAAGTTTGGCAAACTATAGTCTATGCGATTGCAGGGAGTCAGACATGACTGAGCAACTAACACAGACATGCAAAGTGGGAGAACACACAGAGGAAAGTGAAAGTCACACAGTTGTATCCGACTCTTTGCAACCCCATGGTTTATAAAGTCCATGGAATTCTCCAGGCCAGAATACTGGAGTGGGTAGCTGTTCCGTTCTCCAGGGAATCTTCCTGACCTAGGAATTAAACTGGAGTCTCCTGCATTGCAGGTGGATTCTTTACTAACTCAGCTATCAGGAAAGCCCACACAAAGCAACTATTTGTTTAATATAGAAGCAAGGCAGAGATACAAACCTACAGAGAACAGGTATGGGTGTCCTCTCTAATGAGTAGGGCAGTAAAGGGGCAGTTAAGTCATTTATATAGGGCAGTTCTTTCTTTACCTTTGACCAGTTGTCTAGTTTCTTTTTCCACACCTAACCTAGCACCCTCCTCAACATCTGTGTGTAACTCTTATCCAGCATGGATTACAGCCCAAAGGACTTTTGGATATTAGCATCACTTATTATGGGGTGGTGCCCCTCCTTCCGAGACTTCCCTGGTGGCTCAGAGGTTAAAGCGTCTGCATGCAACGCGGGAGACCCAGGTTCAATCCCTGGGTCGGGAAGATCCCCTGGAGAAGGAAATGACAATCCACTCCAGTATTCTTGCCTGGAGAATCCCATGGACGGAGAAGCCTAGTAGGTTACAGTCCAGGGGTCGCAAAGAGTCGGACACTACTGAGCTACTTCACCTTCGCCCCTCCTTCCTGACTCCCAAGGAAGCTTTCTGCACATGTGCAGTGTCTCCCTTGCCCCAAGGATGGGAAATAGGTGACCTATTGATCTTTAATCAAACAGGGTTTAGCCTCCCTCTCTTCCTGCCATAGCTGTAATCTTAAAGTGTTTAAGAGGCAAAGACCAGCTATTTACCCTATTTCTGTTATTTCCATCTCAAACTGCAAATAGGACTCATTGCAAATATCTATTCTAGAGGTCACCTGCCTCCTTCCTCAGGAAATGTGAACAGGAGGTTGTTGTAAATAACTAGCCCGGAGTCCATCTAACTCCTGCCTTGCTGAGAGTCTTAAGGATGTATTTTTATCCTCTTCTATGGTAAAAATGACTTGTGAGAGTAATCTTTGCATCACTGAAGAGCAGGCATCTGCAGGCCAGATATAACAGGAGAACTACAGTCACTGAACTGGGAAGTCTATAATTAGAGTAATTTGATCCCCAGGTAGCAGGGGCCAAGTTATAGCCCTCAACCGCAAAAGCAAGCTGGGCATGGTAATGCCTGCAGAGCCAGAGAAGCAATCAGAACAACCAAATTCCACAGACCTGAGATATTGGCTGGTTGATCATGGTTTCCCTACAGTGAAATACATAGGAAGAATATTAAATTCTTACTTGATTTCTATAAGCAATAAAGTCTTAAGTCAAGTAAGCAAAAGTCTAAACTGAATCATAAAAGCAGAGTGCCATGGTCCCTTAATCTCCCAGACTTGGGTCAGTTTACAGACACAGAATGCTTTGAATTAAGGAGGCTGGGTTCCTTTCAGGCTGCCAATTTATATTGTGAATCTTTCGCTCAGCCTTTCCTAAAGGGACCTACAGCCTTAGGCTTAACTGTGCATCTGGGGAAAGGAAATAAACTCATTTGCAGGAACAACTGGATGCTGGCTATCAACTGACAGTAAATCCTGGAGACCAAAAGCATCACTGTAACTCAGAGTAGGGGTTATGGAGGTCAGAGGATCAGTTGAGTTTTATCTAGGTCCCTCTCACAACGGGCCCAGTGGTTCCCACACCCATCTTGTAATTTCCACAGTTCTGGAGCCTAATTGGAATAGATAAACTCAGTAGCTAAAAGAGACCCACACTGATTCTCTGACTGTGTGATGAGGACTATTATTTTAGGAAAGATCAAGTGGAAGCCACCAGAGGTGTCTCTATCTAGGAAAATAGTAAAGTCCAAAGAAACTTAATTCCTGGAGAAATTTAAGAGATTAACACCATGATCAAGGAGTTGAGAAAAACTGAGGTGAGACCTCCCATCACACCCCATTCATCTCACCTACTGGCCTGTGCAGAAGACAGATGGCTTTGGAGTAAGGACAGGCATTGCTATAGACTTAATCAGGTGATGATTCCAATTGCAGCTGTGGTAACAGATTGATTTCATTACATGAGCAAATGAACACATCCCTGGTACCATTTAAGCAGCTATTTATCTAGAAAATGTTTTTTCTCAATACCTTTTATTAAAGACTAACAGAAGCAGTTTATTTTCAGCTGGCAAGGCTAGCAAATCACATTTACTGTCTGCTCCCAGAGGTTTATAAACCCTCTGGTTCTATGTCATAATCCTGTTCACCAACAACTTTATCAGACTTCCCATCCACAAGATGCCACACTGGTCCATTATATTGATGTCATTGTGCTGACTGCACCTAGTAAGCAAGAGCTAGAAACTATTCTACACTGATTAGTAAGGTATGTGCTAGTCAGATTATGGGAAATAAATCTGATGAAAACTCAGGAATTCTACTTCAGTGAAATTTGTAGAAATCATGTAGTATATTCCATGCACAAGAAGCTTTTTAGGTGAAGGATAAGTGCTACATCCAGCCTTTTCTACAACCAAAAGAGGCACAGTACCTAGGAAGACTTTGGGTTTTAGAGGTAACTTATTCCTGTCCTGAAGGTGTCATTTCAACTACCACATGACTTGAGACGTTGCTATTTTTGAGTGGAGCTCAATGCAGGACATATAAGAGATGTGAGTTTGATCTATTGGTCTGGAAGATGCCCTGCAGGAGGGCATGGCAACCCACTCCAGTATTCTTGCCTGGAGAATCCCATGGACAGAGGAGCCTGGTGGGCTAAGGTCCAAGGGTCGCAAAAGTCAGACATGACTAAAGCGACAAAGTGTGCATGCACAGAACAAGAGAGGACTCTACACCAGGTCCAGGCTGCTGGACAATCTACTTCCCATCTTGGGCCAAGAGATCCAGCAGATCAAGTGGTGCTTGAAGTGTCGTGGAGGAAAGGCTGCTTTTTAACGCTTTGAAAGGCCCCTCCAATCACATCCCAGTCCAAGTCCTTAGGATTTTAGAAAAAAGGCCTACTATGCTCTGTAAATAGCTATTTTGGAGAGCAACCTCCTGGGTTGCTGCTGAGCTTTGGTAGAGACTGAAGGCTGCACCATGGGCCACCGAGTTACCGCGTGACCTGGACTGCTCGCCATGAACTGAGTGTTGTCTCATGCCCCAAGCCATAAGGTTGGGCATGCACATCAGGGCTCCATCATCTAATGGAGTGATTTATATGTGATTGGGACTGGTAAGGCCCTGAAGGCACAAGTAAGTAGATAAAGTGGTCCAAATACCTGTAGTGCCAATTTCTGTTCACTCCTGCCTTCTCTCCCTGACCCAGCACCCAGGGCCCCATGGGGAGCTCCCCATGGTCAGTCAATGGAGGAGGAAAAGACTCAGGCCTGGTTTACAGATGGGTCTGTGTGCTATGCAAGGACCACTTGGAAGTGGACAGCTGCTGTGCTACTGCCCCTTTATGGGATGTCCCTGAAAGGCAGTGTGGAGGGAAAGCCCTTTCAGTGGACAGATAATTGAGCACAAGACCCAGTTATTCACTTTACTGGGAAGAAGAAATGGACATACATGTGATTACATACTGAGTCACATACCATGACCAAAAGGATCAATGGTCAGGGACTTGGAAGGAGCACATCTGGAAAACTGGTAACAAGAGTATTTGGGTAAGAGACATGCAACTATGTCTCTCTAAGTGAAAAAAAAAAATGAATATATTTGTGCCCTACATGAATGCTCACCAAAGCTTGAGAGGATTTTAATAATCAGGTGGATAGATACCAGTCAACTCTTTTCCCAAGCCATCCGTCATCACCAAATGGTCTCATGGACAAAGTGGTCTTGATGTCAGAGATGGAAGTGAGGCATGGGCCCAGAAACATGGACTTCTATTGACTGTCTATGGACACAGCTGAGTTCCAATCGGTCAGCAACACAGACCAACATCAAGTCCCTGATATGGCACAATTTACAGGGCTGCTCATCCAGCCACCTGGTGGCAGGTTGATTACAGTGAATTATTCCATCATAGAAGGGCAGTATTTAGTTTTCTATAACAGATGGTTAATCTGGATGTGTGTGTGTGTGTGTGTGTTTTTCATCCCCTGCATGTAATGCTTCTGACAATGCTACCACCCATGAATTAAAAAATAATACTAACTTAGCTGTCTTTAAAAGAGACAGAAAAGGAAAAGACCATATGGAAAAGAGAGGGAAGCCCAAATGAAGATGGAGGCAGAGATTATGGTGATATGGCCCCAAGTAGAGGAATGCCTAGAACCACAAGAACTGGGAGAAGGAAGGTAAGACTCCTCCATAGTGGTTTTGGAGGAAACCCAACCCTGCTGCCACTTATACGTTGGCACTTCTGTCCTCCAAATTTCTATTGTCTTAAGTAAAAAAAAAAAAAGAAAGAAAGAAAGAAAGAAAGAAAGAAAGAAAATAACTTAACATTCAACTTGATACTCCACACAGCATTGCTTGTGATCAAGGATTGCACTTCACAGCAAATGGAATGCAGCAGTGGGCTCGTGCTCATAGAATCCACTGATGTTGCCAGCCTCCCCACTATCCTGAGGTAGCTGATGTGGTAGAATGGCAGAGTGGCTTACTGAAGACTTAAGTATTGTACCAGTTAAGTGGCATTACTCTGCAGGGCTGGGGCAGTCTTCTCCAGAAGACTCTATGTGCTCTGAATTAGCATCCAATATAAGGAAATGTGTCTCTCATCACCAGGAGTTATAGGTACAGAATCAGGGGAAATGGGAATGACATCACTATTACCTCTAATGACCTATTAACAAAATTTGTTACTCCTTTTTTTGCGATGTATTCTTTACCAGTCTAGATCTTAGATGCAAAGGGAGTTATGCTTCCACAAGGAGACACAATGAATCGTTCCACTGCACTGTAAGTTAAAACAGTTATCTGGCTACTTTGGAATCCTCATAACTTTCAAAAGACAAAGAAGTGAGCTTTTGTTCATGCTAGAGTAATTGATCTTAACTACCAAAGGGGATCAGACCACTGCTCCACAGTGGAGGTGAAGGAGTACATTTGCAATACAGATCCCTTAGCGTCTTTCTCTCTGAATAAGGTTAATGGAAAATTGTCACAATTCAATTCAGGCAGAACTACTAAAGACTTGCACCGTTAAGAATGGAAATGTGATTACCAGATAAAGTGCAGTGACCAGCTGAGGGGCTTGTAGAGTGCAAGCAAAAGATATACAGAGTAAATAATAGAAGAAGGTAGTTACAAATCCTACCACAGGGCCAGTTATAAAAATGAGGACTCTTGCCATGCGTGTATCCTCATTTTGCTATGAATATGTTTTCAGTCACTCAGTCATGTCCAACCCTTTGGTTGCTACTCTCTGGATTGTACCCTGCCAGACTTCTCTGTCCATGGAATTTCCATGAGGTCGCAAAGAGGCATCACTGAGTGACTAACACTAACTGGATCCAGGTGCCATTTCTTAACCCATGGGATCTTCCTGACCCAGAGATCAAACCCAAGTCTCTTGTGTCTTCTGCTTTGGCTGGCAAATTCTTTACCATTGTGCCACCCTGGAAGTTCTTTTGTTATGAATATATTTGCATGTAAATATCTTTGTTTTCTTCGCTCTGGTATTCCTTACCATGTATCATAAGACATCATGTGAGTATTGCTAAACAGGACTCAAGTTCCTTACTTCTTCTGGGGGAGGGGCTAACATCGGTTCTGTTGTATACAGGAAAGTTACATCATAACAATCAGAGCCGCAACTTGGTTACTGTCTTTATTTGGAGACTGATTATAATTCAAGGAGGTGTATAATGGTGCCAAGTTGACAAGAGCTGGACTTGTATAGTTAACTTTCTGTGTCAGTTCAATTGTGCCATGAGGTGTCCAGATCTTTGACTAAAATAATTTTTCTGAAAATAGAAATAAAATTCTAAATATCTGTTGCTGCTGCTGCTGCTAAGTTGCTTCAGTCGTGTCTGACTCTGTGCGACCCCATAGACGGTAGCCCACCAGGCTCCCCCGGCCCTGGGATTCTCCAGGCAAGAACACTGGAGTGGGTTGCCATTGCCTTCTCCAATGCATGAAAGTGAAAAGTGAAAGTGAAGTTGCTCAGTCGTATTCGACTCTTAGTGATCCTGTGGACTGCAGCCTACCAGGCTTCTCCATCCATGGGATTTTCCGGGCAGGAGTACTGGAGTGGGGTGCCATTGTTAGGGGAATTAAATAGTCTTGTCTAGGCTTCAGAGATAAAGCAGAGCAGGCCTCTGACCTTGCTTCTAACCTGCATGGACACTACCCTGACTATGAGTGATGGCCTGCTATGAATGCAAGACCTGCAGCACCATAGATAAGATGGGAGTCAGTAGGTGCCTAATATACTACAGGAGATCAGCGGAAAAATAACTCCAGAAAGAATGAAGAGGTGGAGCCAAAGCAAAAACAATACACAGTTGTGGATGTGACTGATGATAGAAGCAAGGTCTGATGCTGTAAAGAGCAACATTGAATAGAAACCTGGAATGTTAGATCCATGAATCAAGACATATTGAAAGTGGTCAAACAGGAGATGGCAAGAGTAAATGTTGACATTCTAGGAATCAGAGAATTAAAATGGACTGGAATGGGTGAATTTAACTCAGATGACCATTATATCTACTACTGCAGGCAGGAATCCCTCAGAAGAAATGGAGTAGCCATCATGGTCAACAAAAGAGTTTGAAATGCAGTATTTGGATGCAATCTCAAAAACGACAGAATGATCTCTGTTCGTTTCCAAGGCAAACCATCCAGTATCACGGTAATCCAAGTTTATGCCCCAACCAGTAATGCTGAAGAAGCTGAGTTGATCAGGTCTATGAAGACCTAAAGGCCTTTTATAACTAACACCCAATAAAGATGTACTTTTCATTATAGGGGACTGGAATGCAAAAGTAGGAAGTCAAGAAACACCTGGAGTAACAGGCAAATTTGGCCTTGGAATACAGAATAAAGCAGGGTAAAGGCTAAAAGAGTTTTGCCTAGAGAACGCACTGATCATAGCAAACACCCTCTTCCAAAAGCACAAGAGAAGACTCTACACATGGACATCATCAGATAGTCAACACAGAAATCAGACTGATTATATATATATATTTTTTGTAGCCAAAGATGGAGAAGCTCTATGCAGTCAGCAAAAACGAGACTGGGAGATGACTGTAGCTCAGATGATGAACTCTTTATGGCCAAATTCAGACTTAAATTGAAGAAAGTAGGGAAAACCACTAGACCATTCAGGTATGACCTAAATCAAATCCCTTATGATTATACAGTGGAATGAGAAATAGATTTAAGGGACTAGATCTGATAGACAGAGTGCCTGATGAACTATGGACTGACATTCGTGACATTGTACAGGAGACAGAGATCAAGACCATCCTCATGGAAAAGAAATGCAAAAAAGCAAAATGGCTGACTGGGGAGGGCTTACAAATAGCTGTGAAAAGGAGAAAGCAAAAAGCAAAGGAGAAAAGGAAAGATATAAGATCTGAATGCAGAGTTCTGAAGAAAAGCAAGGAGAGATAAGAAAGCCTTCCTCAGTAATCAGTGAAAATTAATAGAGGAAAACAACAGAATGGGACAGACTAGAGATCTCTTAAAAAAAAAAAAAACACTAGAGATAGCGAGGGAACATTTCATGCAAAGATGGGCTTGATAAAGAACAAAAATTGTATGGACCTAACAGAAGCAGAAGATATTAAGAAGAGGTGGCAAAAATACACAGAAGAATTGTACAAAAAAAGATCTTCATGACCGAGATACTCAAGATGGAGTGATCACTCACCTTGAGCCAGACATCCTGGAATGTGAAGTCAAGTGGGCCTTAGAAAGCATCACTATGAACAAAGCTATAGAAAGCTGAGCACCAAAGAATTGATGCTTTTGAACTGTGTTGTTGGAGAAGACTCTTTAGAGTCTCTCTGACTGCAAGGAGATCCCACCAGTCCATTCTGAAGGAGATCAGCCCTGGGATTTCTTTGGAAGGAATGATGCTGAAGCTCCAGGACTTGGCCATCTCATGCGAAGAGTTGACTCATTGGAAAAGACTCTAGTGCTAGAAGGGATTTGGGGCAGGAGGAGAAGGGGACGACAGAAGATGAGATGGCTGGATGGCATCACTGATGTGATGGGCATGAGTCTGAGTAACCTCCAGGAGTTGGTGATGGACAGGGAGGCCTGGCGTGCTGTGATTCATAGGGTCTCAAAGAGTCGGACATGACTGAGCAACTGAACTGAACTGAACTGAATTATTCTCTAAGAATGAATTAAAAAAATGTTGTTTGAAATAATGGTAAAAATGATATGAGATGACAGACTATGAAAAATCAATTAAATAATGCTGCTAAAAATAAAAGAAAATGTAAATTAATATTTGAAAGTACTATGTTTGGTTTGATTGTACCATGTTAGAATTCATTTTACTATGACTATGAAAATAAGTCATTGTACTATGTTAGAAGTATGAAGTTATCTGTGATATATTTTTTGATATCTTTAGGAGTGGCTTGTCATTTTTTTCAGTCATTGTACTATGTTAGAAATAAGTCATTGTGCTATGTTAGAAGTATGACATTTTCTGTGATATATATTTTGATAACTGTAGGAGTGGCTTGTAAATTTTTAAAACAACTCAGGCTAATTTCAACTACTTTGTCAATTCAGTTGTAACACTACTTAAGATAGGTACTCCTTTTCTCTATCTTAGTCTTTGACAGCCATTGCTTTATGCTATTGTGAAGTTGTCAAAATGATTAGAGAGGGTTTTCTGATTCCTTTATTATCATCAATGAAATGGTTTATAACTTGATCAAAAGTCACTTGGGTATTATCCAGTTTTAAGAATGTATGAAATAAATAAGATATAGACACAAAAATTAGATGAAGTATAACAATTATATCATTATCATCTAATGTCAGAATAAATTGCCAAAGATCAACTAATAGTGTCATAAATGTTACTACTCATTTGACCAGTTGTTTCATGTGCTTATAAAATGTGTTATTTCAGATTAGTTTACACTCAATGATCAATGCAATCTAGGAGAAGAGAATTAAAAACAAATAACTGCTTATAAAATAATTTATAAAATTTTATGTAGGTAGATTCTGGAGCTAAGCAATTTTAGTTTCAACAAACACTGTGATTAAGACCTACAGATAAATATATAGCCAATTAAGCAAGATATTAAACATATATATAGGTTTTATTAAAAATGTTATTACTAGATTTTTTTCAATATCATTGCAACCCATGTGGTGTTTAAACTATTCTGAGTCAGGATTTATGTGACTTTAATTTATATACACAAAAGTTAATAATATTCAACAATAATCCTTATTGTGAAATTGTTAAAATACTATTTTTTCTCACAACATATTCCCAAGACTCTTGTATTATTTATTCTGAATGCTATTGCTAAATTTGAAAAATATATGGCGAATAAAACCCATTTCAGCACAATTTAAATTATCTTTATGATCAGTCAATTCCTTTACTTAACCTAGTTTGAAAGACCAATTTCTTGAACATAAAACTCTCTTCCATTTTAATAATGTTTTAGTACGGCATTTTGATTTTTAGAAAAAAACAAAACAAAACACCATAATTGCCCCAGTTAATAGGTAATGCTTACAAAATGCACAAGAAAATGAAGAGTCACATGAACAACTTCAGCAGCCATGCAGCCAGGCCAGAGGACTGTGACAAACTGGGTCGGTCACTCACAGCTGAGGGTGTGTCAATAGGCTGAGATTGTAGATTATTATTACTGAAGGACTGTGCCTTCCATCTACTACTTTACTTCTCTGCCTTCTGCTGGCAATCTTTTCTCTGTTTTGTTTCCACGTATCACTTTTATTTATTTCTATCTTGGACTCAAGATCCCAAAAAGAGACTCCTAGTTGGGTCCAGTTTTCAGTAAGCAGTAAACTTCAGGATGGCGTCCTCCCAGGTGTCTAACTAAATACTGCGTCTTAGTGAAGTGCTGATCTTCCATCTAATCAGCTGTGATCTTCACTTTGGAATAATGTGAGACACCTCTGAAAGAGGATCTAGGTGGACCAGTGGATCAGAAGCTCTTAGGCTTTACTGAAAGGGCCCAGGTAAATGATGAGCACCTTGAAGAGCTTCTTCAATACAAGTGTGATATTTTATGTATATGACAGTGTCCAGCCTGTTGTGCATGTAGTGATAAGAGTCCCCTTCTCCGTTTTATTTATATTGGAATGATACATAGCATCTTTGGCTGAAGAATTGATGCTTTTGAACTGTGGTGTTAGAGAAGACTTGAGAGTCCCTTGGACTGCAAGGAGATCTAACCAGTCCATCCTGAAGGAGATCAGCCTTGGGATTTCTCTGGAAAAACTGATGCTAAAGCTGAAACTCCAATACTTTGGCCACCTCATGTGAAGAGTTGACTCATTGGAAAAGACTGATGTTGGGAGGTATTGGGGGCAGGAGGAGAAGGGGACGACAGAGGATGAGATAGCTGAATGGCATCACCGACTCGATGGACATGGGTTTGGATGAACTCTGGGAGTTGGTGATGGACAGGGAGGCCTGGTGTGCTGCCATTCATGGGGTCGCAAAGAGTCGGACATGACTGAGCAACTGAACTGAACTGAACTGATGTAATATATAATTCAGAGAAAGATCTAAGAATTGAGATAGAGCAATCAGGCAATGCAGCCTTCAATAACAGTATTAATAATGATAACAGAAGGTTTTGAAGAATTGCAAGGGTCAGAGAGTGATTTTTATATATAAATATATGGAAAAATTATGCTAGCGTGTGTCAAATGATTCTGATATGCAATCACATTATATCTTCAGGTTAAGAAAAAGATAACCCTTATGAGAAAAAGACTTTTTTGTAAATACTTCATAGACAGTCAAAGAAAAAATAGCAACCTGAAAAACCACAACTGAGGATCATTCCAAGGCCTCTTGTTTTTGCATCTGCTCTAAAGCCTTAAAGTTTTCTTCTCCTTTTAGTCCAAAAACAGATATTGGAAAGGACTTGGCAATCCATCTAGTACTGTGGCAAGAGGTAATAAGTTTGCATGACTTGAGAATGGACAGGATCTGGCTGCAGGAGTAAGGATGGTTGGTCAGAAGAAATAGGACAGGTAGCACTCCAGGAAGAAGGACTGATTTTATAGAATGGAAGCAAATGAGGAGAAAGAAACAAAATGAGCAGGAGTGAACAGAGCATAGTCAAAATCTGAATTTGTGACAGTAAGCTATGGTCATTTATTTGGTCCTTAAGTGATGTGTGTCATCCTTATTCTGCATGAATTGGATTTCTTGTCTGAAATATTAAACAAAGTTACACTTAGGTGTTGTGTGTCTATAAGATATGTGTGTGTATCTTGGACTGACATTAAAAAGGAACCATTTCTCTCTTCCTTCCAGTAGTGTTAGGCAGTAGAGATCACTTACTTGGGGCAAAATAAGTTATCAGAGCTCCATCAAATAAACATGACTGGAGAAATAAAAATAGTTGATAATGCAGTTGCATGCTTCCTGGAGCTGATAATCCAATAAAAAAGAGTGCATCAAGCAGGTAACATGTGCACACATAGGTGTAAATAAAGCTACTACTTTAAAACAAGTGCATTTGTAGAAAGTATGGTCTTTCAATTTTTACTTGTAAAAGAAAAAATATTCTCCTTTTGTTACTTGTATTATGTATAGAAACCTTATCTTAGCTACCTTGATGTATCTTAATCAGACACTCTAAGAAATGACCCATTTGAAAACTACAGAATTTATGAATTGGATCAGAACTAAAGCTTATAGTTCAGTTCCTGTCTGAAGTGACCTAAAACAATTGTATTTTCATCGCAAATTGCTTATCTTTCATGTCTGAAATTGCATCCCTAAAAACACATATTTTTTCTTTTGCAGCTTAAATATGAGAAGTTCTGTTTATTGAGTAATTTCTTTTAAAGCAAACATCATCATTATCTGTTAGGATTGAAAACTATGTTGACAAATGAAACAACATCAAATAAACTCCTTGACCATGCAGCTCTGGCAAAGCATGAAAAGGAACACAGGGCTAATATACTCCCTTAGCAGGTATTTTAATCTGTGAGATCTACAAACTTTTTTCTAAAAAGCACAAATATAAAATATTTGAATAACATATACACTTATAAAAACAAAAAGGTTTTATCACACCATTATTTGTATTGTAGATAATTAAGATCTTTGATAAGCTGCCTGTGTCACAGCTTATTGTGCCTGTGACACAATCAAAAACTTAAATATGAACCCTGATTGCTTTTATTTACCAGGTTCATATGATTGGATGAATTAGGAGAGTGAACATACTGATCACAGTAAGCCCAGAGCCAAAGAAAAATTTGAGCCTGAAAATCTGGCTTAGTTTTAAACGGAAGTCTATTCATTGATAATGAACCATTTGTAGTACGGAAAAAAAAAATAGCAGAAAAATGTACCTTTTAGCTTGTAAATAGCGTTAACAGTCAAAACATTTCCCAGTTTTTCCGCACTTAACAGTGTTTATTACTTCCAGAGCGACCCAATACATGATACATAAAATAAGAATATTTTTCTCTATTACAGCAGTTAGTTTTGATGACTGTTCTCTGTCATAGTTTATACTTAATTTTCTTCCACTCCAGTAAAAGTCCTTTGATGCTTTAGAGATGATGTATGTATAGTCTCCTTCTCTTAAAATACCTAATCCTTGTGTGTAAAAATATTGATTTAAAAAGAAATTTGTTAAATATGTTTTTAGCAGAGCTATAAACCTTTTAAAAAATTATGAGCATTAGATAAAGCAGATTTTTAGTGTAGTCTTTTTAGTTTAATGAGACATTTGAAAATAATATAGTTTGTGGAACCAAGCATCTTAACAATATTAAATATAAAATTTTCAATCTATTCATAGCTTTGTTTTGCGGAAATTATTTATCTACACCTTGTAGACAATAAAAAAAAACAATTCTCTAGGGCAATGGCAACATCACACATCAAACTCCTAGAGCTCACAGCAAAAATAGTAGTAAACACAGATCAGCAAAGATTAAATCTACACATGTAACTTGAAGCAAAAGTTTGAGACATCTAGACAACCAAAAAAGGCTTTTATTTTTCTAAAAACGTCAGGTATCAAGGGTGGGAGTAAAATTTCTCTTGAATTAACCTTTACACATAGCATCAATTGTCCCTAAACACATTGCCAGGCTTAGAAAATAGATCTTTAAAAATACCATTCTTCATATCTTGAAAAATTTAATTCCATTTCTGAATGTGCATATTTTGAAATAATGATATGCTTTACAAAAAGAGGGGGAAAATGACTGCAGATCTACAAGACATTTAAGGCCTGTTCAAACCAGCACATCTTTTTAGATAAGTTTCAAAGATGAAACTTTTGAAATTTTTGCTATTAAAGGAAATCATAATTTGATTCTTGATTCCCCCTAGCTTAGTCAATAGCATTGCTTACATATTGTCAAGATGAAATTCTGTGTAACAAGAAATATTTAAGCCAAAAAATCTCTCTACTAACACAGTTGATTTGGCAAGTACATGGCCTGAATAAAAAGGAACATTTAAAAATGCTAAATCTTTGTTATTTCCAACACTTAAATATTTCTAGAGTGCTATTTGAGAAGAAAATAGAATATGTTGTCAGTAATATATTTGTTAAATAAATATTTATATTCCTCAGAAACATATGATATCAAAATTTAACATTTTGTTTGACAGAAAAGAAATAGAAATTTTGGCAACTATGAATATTTACTTCTTGTAAGCATCCACATTTTATAACTTAAAATCATTTTTATTTTCACCCAAACAAAATAAAGTGGATTTGGTCTTTATTTATGGGAGTCAGGGCGGGGAAGTTCTGGCATCTTTAACTTAATGCGCAGTTTTTATCTTCAACCACACTTATGACTAGACTTCCATCATTCCATGACCCTCTATTATAACAAAAATGTTATGGATTTTAAATGAACAATTCTGTAATATAAAACTGTGCTTAATCCTTTCTTCTCCTTGAGTTAGAACAGGGCAAGAAAGAAGTCACAATTTCAGACATACTACATCTGTAGAAGAATTTGTACTAGCCAACGATCTTGGTTTTGTTCAAATTAAGGGACCATCATTTGATAAGTGATAATTTGCTTGATCAAAATAAAGAGTTGGGGTATATAGTATGTACTCATGTTACCTTGTTTTCAGATGCAATCAGACCAACATTGTATGCAGTTTACTTTCCTAGTCAAGAAAAAGAAATTACTGTAACTTGTAAGAGCCATTATTATCCTTTAATCAAAACCAGAGAAAGACACCACAAGAAAATATACCTACAGACCAATATTTCTTATAAATATAGGCACAAAAATTCTCCATAAAATACTAACGAAGCAAATAAATGCAATTATACAAAATGATCAAGCAGAATATATTCTAGAATATATCTAGAACATCCAAAAATCACATATGCTAATGTAGCACATCAACAGAATAGAAAACAAAAATAACACGGCCATCTTATCAGACACAAAAACAGCATTTGACAAAAATCCAAGACTCATTCATGATAAAAACATGTTAACAAATTAGTAATAAAAGGGAACTTCTTTAACTAGATTTACCTATAGATTTTATATATATATATATATATATGAAAGACTCAAAGCTAAGATTATATTTATTGATGAAATACTGGCTCTTTCTTCTTAAAACTAGGAACAGAAAAAGGATATATGTTCTCTCTACTTTGACACATTATGCTGGAGTTCTAACAAGGACAATTTTAGAAGAAAAGAATTAAAATATTCATTTGGAAAGAAAAAGAAAATTTGTTTCTAGTTGCAGATGACATGTTTATTTATACAGAAAATTTTAAGAAAGCCAATGAAAATGAAAATTCATCCCACTAAATGGATGAAAAAATTTGAAAATAATATATCTGAAGAGATATTTCTCTCAAAAATATATAAAGAACTCACATATTATAACTCATATATTATAACTCATGATAAAAGGACAAGTAATTAATATGTATATTTATGGCTAATATAGTCACCCTGCTTTATTTAACTTATATGCAGAGTACATCATGAGAAACGCTGGGCTGGAAGAAGCACAAGTTGGAATCAAGATTGCTGGGAGAAATATCAGTAACCTCAGATATGCAGATGACACCACCCTTATGGCAGAAAGCGAAGAGGAACTAAAAAGCCTCTTGTTGAAAGTGAAAGAGGAGAGTGAAAAAGTTGGCTTAAAGCTCAACATTCAGAAAATGAAGATCATGGCATCTGGTTCCATCACTTCATGGGAAATAGATGGGGAAACAGTGGAAACAGTGTCAGACTTTATTTTTTGGGGGAGCTCCAAAATCACTGCAGATGATGACTGCAGCCCTGAAATTAAAAGATGCTTACTCTTTGGAAGAAAAATTATGATCAACCTAGACAGCATTCTCAAAAGCAGAGACATTACTTTGCCAAAAAAAGTCCATCCAGTCAAGACTATGGTTTTTCCAGTGATCATGTATGGATGTGAGAGTTGGACTGTGAAGAAAGCTCAGCACCAAAGAATTGATGCTTTTCAACTGTAGTGCTGGAGAAGACTCTTGAGTCCCTTGAACTGCAAAGAGATCCAACCGGTCCATTCTGAAGGAGATCAGCCTTGGGATTACTTTGGGAGGAATGATGCTAAAGCTGAAACTCCAGTACTTTGGCTACCTCATGTAAAATGTTGACTCATTGGAAAAGACCCTGATGCTGGGAGGGATTGGGGGTAGAAGGAGAAGGGAATGACCGAGGATGAGATGGCTGGATGGCATCATGGACTCAATGGACGTGAGTCTGAGTGAACTCCAGGAGTTGCTGATGGACAGGGAGGCCTGGTGTGCTGCGATTCATGGGGTCGCAAAGAGTCGAACATGACTGAGCGACTAAACTAAACTGAACTGAACTGATCACAGCTGTTTTGAGCAGACTTCAGCATGGCTACTTTGGGAACAGCTTGTCCCCTAGAACTGAATGGTATTAGGCTTACAGGCTGTTTGAGTTGCAAGCTATTTAGGCTGTTTGAAAATTATTCTTTTAATCTAGAGAAAAAAAAGGAACTCAAAATAAGATATCAGTTATCTGAATATTTTAAGTACACCCCACCTACAGGGGCCCCAGCTGAGTTTAGTTTAATAATTGTGATTCTTTCTCATGCACATTTCTAACTAAATGAACCAACAACTAAAGTCAATTTGAACAATCAGTGGCCACTATAAGGAATGTTTGAAATCCCCAAATTTACTTTTCTTAAAATTGACTGGACTACCATAGATCTAAAATTTCCCAAACTGAATGGCATGCTATATCAGTTGATATTTTGAAGCTTCTAAATGTTATCATGAGCCTTGAATTGCTTCTCTGCAAAATAAACTTTTAAGATGAACTAAGGCAAAACAAACAAACAAAACACACACACAAAGAAAGAAATGATGCCTTCCAAAGCCTCAAGCTCCTCTCACCAGATCCTTTGCCTCAGGTGCCACCTCAGATCCATCTTTCTCTTCTTTTTTCTTCTACACCAATTACACCTTCTCTATACTGACAGATCCCCCATCTTAATTTTCTCATCAAATTTCCCTTTTTCTTTGAAACTCATCTCAGCCCCCATTTCCTCTAAATCCATAGGAATCTATCAAGTTAAAATGAAACCTTCTGAGGATCCAGAGAACAAACCCTTGTTATAACAAAGATTTTCACAAAGTAACAAAAGACCCCTCACAGATTTCCTACAGAATTTAATATAGTCATTCAAATGTATCAACCTGTTTTCTCTTACCTATATTAGCTGTTTTATATGCTTGTCAGTGAATCTCAGGTCCAGCTTTGGATAAAAATCACTAATTGGGAAAGTCCTGATCGGTTTCTAAAACTATACCTGGGAGACCAGTTGCTAACTTCTATGATTAGGCTCAGGAAATTGCTAGGCAATTTTAATGAGCAAATTCCTAGGGCTTTTCTGAAGACTGTTAATCAGAACAAAACTAGTTTGCACACAAAACCCTGATGAATATATTCATAGTTATTACAATCAGCTTCAGATTATTATTAAAGAAAAGTCTGATCTTCTAGTAAAAATGACCAGGAAGGAATGGAAAGCCATGTTCCCTTCAGAGTCAGTTAGTCTGTCAAACCACTTCTCTCATAATCTAGATGAATCACCTCAAAAGAAAACCACCAAAATTTTTTGACTGTTACTTTTTATTTTAAGTTTTGGGGGATATAACCAATTTACAATATTGTGTTAGTTTCAGATGTTTAACCAAGTGATTCTGTTATACAAATGCATATATCCACTCTTTTAAATATTCTTTTCCCATATAGGTCATAACAGAGTGTTGTTCCATATGCTATGCAGTACATCCTTATTACTTACTTATTTTATATATAGTAGTGGGTCTGAGGTAAGGAATAAATTGGAAGATTTGGGTTGACAAATTCTATCAATATCTTTTAATCTTCAACTGAAGCAAGTGAAAGACCCTAAATAAAAACAAAACTCTCCTAGGTTCTTCTGTTATTGCAAAGAGCCACCACTGAGGATTAGACTGTTACAAATTTTAAAAAACCTGGCACTTTTAGCATTCTAACTGGACTTGCCAACATTCTCTGAATTCTCAGTAGTGAGGCTGTGAGGAACTGCAGGGCCTCATCTGAATCCTTTCTCTTCATTGGTTTGGGGAAACATTTCTCCAGGTTGTTGATGAGCTCTTCCAGTCCTAGATGACACCAGAGTCACACTCTTGGTACTCAACCTCATTACTATAAAGCAGCTCTCACCTCAGAGGACTAAAACAGTTCCAGTAGTGGGGCTCTCTAGTGAACCTCCAGAGGTTCCTGACTCTGAACCAATACTATTTTGTTTAGGCCCTTTGAGAGATGCATGCTCTTTTCTCTGAGTTCTTCTGCCACTGATTGCTCGAAAAGTAAAGAATCTGCTTGTAAGGCAGGAGACACTGGAGACTTGGGTTTGATCCCTGTGTCAAGATACCGCTGGAGAAGGAAATGGCATCCACTCCAGTATTCTTGCCTGGAGAATCCCACGGACAGAAGAGCCTTCCAGGCTACAGTCCATGGGTTCACAAAGAGCTGGACATGACTGAAGTGACCGAGCACGTGCACACACATCCCCTTGTTAGGCCAGGACTTCTTAGATTTGTTTCTCCCAAAGACGGATATAGTTCTTGAACCTCATGGTGATCATCAAGGTACTCAATAAGGTGAAGTAAATGATCCTTTGACTTTTTTTTTTTTTTGCTTATTCTGTCTCTGATGGTGCTAGAACTGATAGTGGAAATACTCATCATTCACCTTTTGAATCTGCTACCACCCTCCTTAAGGGCAACATTTCCAACTAATATGGGCAGAATTCACAGCACACCTCCCATCAAGATTCAAACAGATCCCTTATATCCTCTTGTAAGAATTATTCAATATTATGTAAAGAAATTTTTCAAGGTATAAGGCCCATAATAGAAGATTATCATTACCCACATAGCACTCCCATTTATCAGTGAGAAAATCTAAGGACTGAGGGCAAAGGTTTGTTTAAGACCCCTCAGCAATAAGCAACATTGTTATCCTTTGACACCTTATTATTCCTAATCTTATACCCTACGAAAATCCATTCCCACTGGAAGCAAATTGTTTGCTATAATTGATTTATGCAGTGTATTCTCTAGTATTCTTGTTGATGAAGTTTACCAATACCTTTTTGCCTTCACTTTGGAAGAAAAGCAGTTTACCTAGGCAATAATGCCTCAGGGATTTACTGAGAGTTCTTATTTCTCACAAATTCTGAAGGCTGATCTAGATGATATAAAGTTCCCTAGGGCTTCTAATTTGCTGCAATATGTGGATGATATGGTCCTTTTCTCTCTTTTTCAGGCCTTCTCACAGGAAAACATCATCTACTTACTTGCTAAAGCTTTTATCCTTAAAGGGACATAAAGTCACCAAGGAAAAAAAATTGCAATTTTCTCAAATCCAGGTTTGATATTTAGGGCATCTGATATTAGAACAAGGGCTACATTAGATCCATATCAATTTCATGGTGTGCTAAGCTTCCCAAAACTAACTTGTAGCTTAAGTTTTCTCAGGCTTGTTAGTTATTTCTCAGGCTGGTTGGTTTCTCAATTCAATTCAGTTCAGTTCAGTTCAGTCACCCAGTCATGTCCAACTCTTTGGACTGCATCACTCCAGGCTTCCCTGTCCATCACGAACTCCCGGAACTTACTCAAACTCTTGTCCATCGAGTTGGTGATGCCATCCAGCCATCTCATTCTCGGTCGTCCCCTTCTCCTACAGCTCTCAATCCCTCCCATCATCAGGGTCTTTTCCAATGAGTCAACTCTTCACATGAGGTGGCCAAAATAGTGGAGTTTCAGCTTTAGCATCAGTCCTTCCAAAGTACACCCAGGACTGATCTCTTTTAAAATGGACTGATTGGATATCCTTGCAGTCCAAGGGACTCTCAAGGGTCTTCTCCAACACCACAGTTCAAAAGCATTAATTCTTCGGTGCTCAGCTTTCTTCATAGTTCAACTCTCACATCCATACATGACCCCTGGAAAAACCATAGCCTTGACTAGACGGATCTTTGTTGGCAAAGTAATGTCTCTGCTTTTGAATATACTATCTAGGTTGGTCATAACTTTTCTTCCAAAGAGTAAGCGTCTTCTAATTTCATGGGTGCAATCACCATCTGCACTACAAAATCTCAGTTATAACAAGGTGAGTAGGTCATAGAGATTTACTGAACAGCACAGTAATTGCAATGAACAATACTATGCTGTCCACTTTAAAATTTGCTAAGAAGTTATCTCTTATGTTAGATGCTCTTATTGCATAGAAATAAATAAATAAAGAGGGCAAGAGGAAACGTTTGGCAGTAATAGGTTTATGGTAATCATTGTGATGATAACTTCACAACTGTATACTTACCTTCAACCTCATCAAACTGTGTACATTAGTATGTGCAGCCTTTTGCATGTTATGTTGATCATGCCTAAATAAAGTGGTTTAAAAACAGAAGCAAAGCACTATTCTGGCCTAACATAGAGGCAACTGAACATAAGCTGAATTCATGAAAGAAAGTGAAATTGCTCAGTCATGTCCAATTATTTGCAACCCCACGGACTGTGGACTACCAGGTTCCACCATCCATGGGATTTTCTAGGCAAGAATACTGGAGTGGGTTGCCATTTCCTTCTCCAGGAGATCTTCCTGACCTGGGGATTGAACCTGGGTCTCCCACATGGTAGGTATTATAGGCAGACGCTTTACCATCTGAGTCACCAGGGAAAATCCAATAAACTGAATAAATAGACAAAAATCCAAGCCAGAGATCAAAGTCAGTGATTCAGAAGAAAACATCCAAAAAAAAAAAAAAATAGAATGTAATAAATAGTACTTGAAAAATACGACAAGGGTAGAAAATCAAGCAAGAGAATTCAATTTCCATGTAGAAGAAAGCAAGAAAGAGAAAGTTTAGTAGTCAAACAACAAGCAAATTACAAGGAAACCTATGTCATTACTAGCTTTAAAAAACAAAAATAACTCTTGTGGTATGATTAAAGTGTGTTAGTTGTTCAGTCATGTCCAGCGATTTGCACCCCATGGACGGTAGCCCACCAAGCTCCTCTGTTCCTGAAATTCTCCAGGCATGAATATTGGAGTGGGTAGCCATTCCCTTCCCCAGGGGATCTTCCAGACCCAAGGATTGAACCCAGGTCTCCTGAATTGCAGGCAGATTCTTTACCCTCTGCGCCACTAGGGAAGTCCTATGATTAAAATGGTCAAGGTTAAATTAAGCAATCGCGGAATTAAAAAAAAAAAAAAAGAAGATTTATATTTTAGAAAAGAAGCCTAAGAATATCCTTTGAATTTATAATTCTCCCATTAAATTCCTCTTTGATTTAGAAAAGTCCTTCCAACTCTTAGTGCCTCCATTTCTACATTCAGAGAGCTGAACAATAAGGCCATTAAAGTTTCCTTTGAGACAAAAAATCTATGTTGTATGATGCAAATAAAGTCTATTGGAATTTTCACTTCTACCACTGGAAAAGAACATTGGACAGCTAGGGTCTTGAGTAAAACTGTTATAACATCAACAACAAATCTATAAAATAAGAAAGAACTGAGTCTTTACTTGGCATTGTAGTGGCAGGGATATGTTACAGTATGTTGAGACAGTTGACTGACTTCAACTCAGATAAAAGGCTATACACTTGTATCTTATGAAACATAAGGTATGGATCCTTAGAAATTTGGGACAAGTTCAGCACAATATATGAAAGTTCTTGTATTCAACAATAGACAGATTATTTCTACCTTTTTCAAGCATGCACAATTGAATTGTCTATTTCTTCTGTGTCACTAATTTCCTTTTCTAAAAAAATTAATAATTGGAAAATAACAATAAAATACGTGAAAAGTACCTAATGCAAGATGCCATATAAATACAACATGATATCAGCCACATTCAGATATTATGGCATATTATAGAAATTCACCAAGTTGCAAATTTTCCAATTTCTTGTTTCCACCCACACATATAGTCATGAAGGAAAATGCACCAAATTAAAATTCAAGACATTCGGAAAACTATTCAGAACTTTGCAAAACTCTCATTATTTAAGCAGTTTAGGAAAAAATGATGTTGTACAAAAACAGCCAATGCACATAAAAAAGAATTAGGTTGGTGTTGAGCACCTCACCTGAATGCAGAGAGAGGAAGAACACTAAACAAGTCAGATTAATATAGAGAAATGGGTTGTTTTCCCAGAATCATTTGGTAATCAGGTAATGTATCACATTATCCAATCATCTCTGACAGGAAAGTTGCTTTATCCTACCTTGACTAAGAAGAGTGGTAAAACTGCATCACTTGAAATTATAGGTTTTCAAATTGAATTATATTATTTTATATTCTCCATGTCAAGGCTTTAACAAATTGTTAATATCCTGGTAAACATTTCTATAAGTAAAACACAGTTATTATTTACAAGCAAAGTGACTGTGTTAGAGAAATGTAACAGATAGTTATTATGCATAAATTGCCTGCTGTCCCTTGGGACTAGAAAATGAGACATTGCATTCCTGCAGGCATTCTAAAAAGAATATTGATAAGTAGATACAATAACTGAACATTTGGTAAATTACCATTTCAATGAATCATGTCCTTCCTAAATTCAGGAGGCAGCACCTTTCAGGAAAGTAGTCATGCTGGGAAATGTTTATGAAAGCATTCTAAAAATGAATTAAGAAAACATTGACCTTTAATGCCAAGAGTTCTTATTTAGAAATGGAAAAGGGTATTTTTCCTTCATATATAACTAATATTGTAGTTCTTATTATATGAGGATTAATATCACAGAATGTGGCATATGTCTAACATTTCTTTTCATTGACTGTAGATATAAAAACACACAAGACAGACACCAGAACATGGCAAGGCAACCCGGGGGTTACCCTGATTCTTATGTGAACATTTATAATAATAAATACAACAAGCACAATATCCTATATGCCACAAGTGAATTGAATGTATTCAAACTATCTTCAAACAGAAATTTTTCATGTTTTCATTATCCCAACTATATTATTTTTTATTACCAATTATATATCTGGTATTTAATAACTGTACACTTATAAAAGCAAAGTAGTTCATTCTTATGATCCTAATTTTTCATTAATAAAATGCTGAGAGTTGGTGATGAACAGGGAGGCCTGGTGTGCTGTGATTCATGGGGTCGCAAAGAGTTGGACATGACTGAGCAACTGAACTGCATTGAACTGAATGAATATTTTTGGACAATTTATTAGGCATTCAGTACATCACTATGGGAAATACACAACCTAAGTTTATAAAAAAAAAAAAACAAAAACCTTCCCTACAGTTCTGTAGAAATTTCATAGAGAAAATTATGCTCTATATGATTTCTGATGCTAGACAGGAATCTTAAACCTGTGTTTGGCAGAATCTCTCTGAAGGGCTGAGAGCATTAAAAATAATAATCTTTAGGTAAGCCACAACAGGGATGTTTTGCCATTTAGTCTGTATCTTTTCATTTCCACATTATATATGTTATATAAGAGCCTAACTAACTTAGGATTTAATAATTTGACTTTAGCTTTTCAATTAGGATGCAATAATCTTAAACATCTTATTGTTTAAGGCATTTTATTGGTTCTAAGTCGCCGGTATCGGGGGTCCCCAACCTCCAAGATCTAATGTCTGATGGTCTGAGGTAGAGCTGAGGTAATAATAATAAAATGCAAGATAAATGTAATGCTCTTGAATTATCCTGAAACCATCCCCTCCCTGCTGGGGCCTTAGAAAAATGGTCTTTTGTGAAACCAGTCCCTGGTTCCAATAAGGCTGAGGAACGCTGACCTATATAATTTTATATAAAGTAATCTAATACAAAATTTTCTCAAAAAAAAATTTTTTTTCTCAATAAATATGAACAAAACGAACTGTATTTTAATGGAAAAAAATCATCCTTTGGATAGTGGCTTTTATTCATTTTTCTTTAAATTTCTGTGCAATTGATTTACAATGCTGTGTTAATTTCTTAAAAAAGTGATTCAGTTATACATATATATATATTATTTTTCATACTCTTTTCCATTATGGTTTCTCACAGGATGTTGAGTATAGTTCCAAATGCCCATATGCTATACAGTAGGACCTTGCTGTTTATCTATTTTATATGTAATAGTTTGCATCTATTAGTCCCAAACTCTCAATTCATTCCTCCCGCTTAGCAAACAAAAGTCTGTTCTCTGCATCTATGGGTCTGTTTCTGCTTTGTAGATGAGCTCATTTGTGTGATATTTTAGAATATATTCTAAAATATATTACACATATATATAATATATACACATAAAATATATTACACACATATATTCATTTTTACTAGTAAATTATGCATTCATTCAACAAAAATTTTAGTGCACTTCAACTGTCAAGCACTGAACTCAGGGTTGGAGTTGTACAGATGAGTATTCACGGTTTTGAAGGAATTAACAAGAATGGTTTTGTCTCTAATCATTTCAAACAATCCATTCTGAAGTATGGAGTTTAGAACTGCTTAATTGCAATGACCACTTTGTCTTATTCCATTATATTTTATTATCAACCAATAGTTTTTTTTTTCCTCTTGCAGTAAATGACAGATCAGCCATCAAGCTAACTCTTTAGACCTGTGCTTTTTCACTTCCTCGCTTTTTCACTTGCTTGCTATTTTTGCAATTTCATCGAGTCCTATGAAATTCAGTATCTTAAAAGAATGTTCAATTAACTCTAGCTTGGTATAATCATGCAGTTATGGACACAAAGCAGGAACATAAGAATCACTGCTTTTAAATTCATCGTTGGTATCTTTCTGACTGATGTTGCAACCTAGGCAATTTGACACAGCAGCAGTGAATGCAATGAACCAATCTTTGGCAAATAAGGAATTATATTCTGTATGTAAAGACCAAGGAATAATTCTAGGCTTTAGGGCAGGTGACAGGTACCTTCTTGGTTAAGGAATATTTAGGCTTATCTTGTATGAAGCGATGAATGGGATGCAGCATTATTTGTCTTTCATTTTCTAGCACATGTTATTAGGCCTGGCCTATACTTGCTACTTTCCTATTTTCTTGATTTGAAGACCATTTGAAAATTAAAATACTCAACTCCATGAAATATCCTTGTACTATAATAAAATACCCTTCTTTGACACCAAATGCCTATTCTCATATTTCTTGTTGTTTTGCCATTACACAGGACTTATGCTTTACCCTTTGTTTGAAATTGCCTGTAATAATTTTTAAATATTTTCTTTATAAACTATAGCAGGACTTCAAATAATATTTCATTTCTGCTTATAAAATATAAATAATTACAGGAATATAGAATCCAATTTGAAAAGTCTTCAAGGTAAACATTTTCTTGTAACCAGAAACATTCCTTCAGGTATAGTTCTATAAACAGGAGTCCATGAAACCCTGGGGATAATGAAACAATTTCATTTTCCATTTGTTTAGGAAAGGCCAGAAGGCTATTTATGTACTAATAGGTTTATTAATAAAACTGAAAAAGCAATAACCTCACCTGTACAGTGATCAGTGAAGCCAGAGATAATGGAAAACCAATTTTATATAAAAGTAATTTTATGGCTCTCATGACTAACTTTGATTTTTTTTAGATAATGATTCCATTTGATGAGTCTTTTTTTTTTCTTGTTTACATATATCATTCTGCATTTCATTTTAAACTAAATGAAAAAATATTTAAAGTATTTTTCTTTGCATGACTATTGCCAAACACAAAAATCCTCTTGGAAATTAATAAAACTCCAACATATTAATGCTGCTCATTATAATCCTCTTGTAAAGTATTAATTTGGTGACTTTGCTAGCTTATATCCTCATCAGTATATGTCTGCAATGGCCATTACAATCTATCCTTTCAAAATAAGTTATGCATTTTAATGAAAGGTCTACAAGAAAGATGAACCAGCTATTTGCAGCACTTGTAAGTCTATGGATAGGCTATAAAAGGAAAAAAAAAATTAAGGGGAAGAAATTCCTAAAATTAATTACTTCATGTTTGCAAAAAATGAAATATAGATGGTATAGTTATATTTATATGCATGAGATTGACCAATATGAAAAAAAAAAGTTTCAGCATGTTAATAATACTGATTTTCAGTAGAAATGCTATTATGTATTAAAAATATCATTTTGCCAGATTTTTTTTTTCCTATTTCATAAGAAACATAGTAAATTTGCTGTTTTCAGTCTCTCAGTCATGTCCAACTCTTTGTGACTCCATGCACTGCAGCATGCCCGGCTTCCCTGTCATTCATATTTTCTAGAGTTTGCTCAAAACCGTGTCCATTGAGTTGGTGATGCCTTCCAACCATCTCTCTGTTGTCTCTTTCTCCTCCTGACTTTAATCTTTCCCAGCATCAGGATTTTTTCCAAGGAGTTGGCTCTTTGCATCAGGTAGCCAAAATATTGGAGCTTCAGTTTCAACATCACCCCTTCCAATGAATAATCAGGGTTGAATTCCTTTTGGATTGTCTGGCTTGATCTCCTTGCAGTCCAATGGACTGTCAAAAGTCTTCTCCAGCATGACAGTTTGAAGGTATCACTTCTTCAATGCTCAGCTTACTTGATGATTCAGCTTCACATCTGTATATGACTACTGGAAAACCATAGCTTTGACTATATGTGCCTTTATTGGCAAAGTAATGTCTCTGCTTGTGAATAACAGTGTAGGTTTCTCAAGAGGCAGGTCAGGTGGTCTGGTATTCCCATCTCTCTCAGAATTTTCCACAGTTTCTTGTGATCCACACAGTCAAAGGCTTTGGCATAGTCAATAAAGCAGAAATAGATGTTTTTCTGGAACTCTCTTGCTTTTTCCATGATGCAGCAGATGTTTGCAATTTGATCTCTGGTTCTTCTGCCTTTTCTAAAACCAGTTTGAACATCAGGAAGTTCACAGTTCACGTATTGTTGAAGCCTGACTTGGAGAATTTTGAGCATTACTTTATTAGCGTGTGAGATGAGTGTAATTATGTGGTAGTTTCAGCCTTCTTTGGCATTGCCTTTCTTTGGGATTGGAATGAAAACTGACCTTTTCCAGTTGAGCTATTTCAAATCCTAGAATATGATGCTGTGAAAGTGCTGCACTCAATATGCCAGCAAATCTGGAAAACTCGGCAGTGGCCAGTTTTCATTCCAATTCCAAAGAAAGGCAATTCCAAAGAAGGCTATAATTACCACAAAATTGCACTCATCTCACATGTAAAGTAATGCTCAAAATCCTCTAAGCCAGGCTTCAGTAATACATGAATTGTGAACTTCCAGATGTTCATGCTGGTTTTAGAAGAGGCAGAGGAACCAGAGATCAAATTGCCAACATCCGCTGGATCATCAAAAAAGCAAGAGAGTTCCAGAAAAACATCTGTTTCTGCTTTATTGACTATGCCAAAGTCTTTGACTGTGGGGATCACAATAAACTGTGGAAAATTCTGAAAGAGATGGGAATACCAGACCACCTGACCTGTCTCTTGAGAAATCTGTATGCAGGTCAGGAAGCAACAGTTAGAACTGGACATGGAACAACAGGCTGGTTCTAAATAGGAAAATGAGTGTGTCAAGGCCGTATATTGTCACCCTGCTTACTTAACTCATATGTAGAGTACTCATGAGAAACGCTGGGCTGGAAGAAGCACAAGCTGGAATCAAGATTGCTGGGAGAAATATCAATAACCTCAGATATGCAGCTGACACCACCCTTATGGCAGAAAGTGAAGAGGAACTAAAAAGCCTCTTGATGAAAGTAAAAGAGGAGAATGAAAAAGTTGGCTTAAAGCTCAGCATTCAGAAAACGAAGATCATGGCATCTGGTCCCATCACTCCATCGGAAGTAGATGGGGAAATAGATGTGGAAACAGTGTCAGATTTTATTTTCTGGGGCTCCAAAATCACTGCAGTTGGTGACTGAAGCCATGAAATTAAAAGACACTTACTCCTTAGAAGGAAAGTTATGACCAACCTAGATAGCATATTCAAAAGCAGAGACATCACTTTGCCAACAAAGGTCCGTCTAGTTAAGACTATGATTTTTCCAGTGGTCATGTATGGATGTGAGGGTTGGACTGTGAAGAAAGCTGAGCGCTGAAGAATTAGTGCTTTTGAACTGTGGTGTTGGAGAAGACTCTTGAGAGTTCCTTGGACTGCAAGGAGATCCTACCAGTCCATTCTAAAGGAGATCAGCCCTGAGGTTCTTTGGAAGGAATGATGCTAAAGAGGAAACTCCAGTACTTTGGCTACCTGATGTGAAGAGTTGACTCATTGGAAAAGACTAATGCTGGGAGGGATTGGAGGCAGGGGGAGAAGGGGATGACAGAGGATGAGATGGCTGGATGGCATCACCAACTCGATGGACATGACTTCGGGTGAACTCCGGAAGTTGTTGATTGACAGGTAGACCTGGCATGCTGCAATTCATGGAGTTGCAAAGAGTCGGACACAACTGAGCGACTGACCTGAACTGAACTCTACATAATCCACTTCAAGATATCTATTTAGCCTCTCCCAGTTTAATTTATTTCCTCCAAATTGTCTAAGTTGTTTACACACTGAGAGAACCACAGGTACATTTTCCAGATTCTTAAACATATTCATTAGTAATCTAAATTTATTGCAGCTAGGATAATTTTGGGGACAAGTATAGTTGCTTTATAAAGTTGTGTTAGTTTTCTGCTGTACTATGAAGTGAATCAGCTGTATGTATATATGTATCCTCTCCCTCTTGAGCCTTCCTCCCACCCCCTGTCTCACCCATGTAGATCATCACAGAAGACTAAGCTGAGCTTCCTGAGCTATACCACAGGTTTCAGTTAGCTGTCTGTTTTATACATGGCAGTGCACATATATCATTCCAAATCTCCAAATTCACCCCACTAATCCACCATGTTTAGAATATTTTAAAGTCTATATTTATTGGATATTTGCTGACTGTACAATCTTATATTGCAGGAATGAAGATAAAACTTAAATATATTCCTGGATAAAGTTTTGTCTGAATAATTTAGATTTCATTCAGGCTAGTCTCATTCCATTAGGTAATAGTGAGTGCTTAGTCACTCAGTTGTGTCCAGCTCTTTGCAACCCAATGAACTTTAGCCAACTGGGTTCCTCTGCACATGGGATTCTCCAAGCAACAGTACTGGAATGCATTGCCATTATCATCTCCAGGGAACCTTTCTGACCCAGGGATCAAATTCTAGTCTCCTGCATTGCAGACAGATTCTTTACCATCTGAGCTAATGGTTGTAGCTATATTGCACACAAAATAGATAGAATTCTACTCAATTTAGCAATAACTAATAAATGATCCTTTAAAGCTAATGTCTTTTGTAAGACCATGAAAATCCTTTTATTGTTAAAAATTTATATTTTGAGTTTTGAGTTATACAGTGCAAGACATATAGGTCTTCAATAAGAACTATAATAAATTGATGATCATGTTATAATTTCAATATAAGCTAGTATGATTTTAATATAACAATGCCAAGCTTTGCTTTCCTTGCTATTGTTCAGGTGCTCAGTTGTGTCTGGCTCTTTGAGACCCCATGAAAAGCATGCAAGTTAATCCTGTCCTTATCCATCTCCCAGAGCTTGCTGAAACTCATGTCCATTGAGTTAGTGATGTCTTTGAATGATCTCATCTATGTCATACCCTCTCCTCTTGCTGTCAAGTTTTCCCAGCATCAGAGTCTTTTCCAATGAATCAGCTCTATGAATAAGTTGGTGGCCAGAGTATTGGAGCTTCAGCATTTGTTCTTCCAATGAATATTCAGGATTAATTTCCTTTAGGATTGACTGGTTTGATCTCCTTGCAGTCCAAGGGATTCTCAAAAATATTCTCCAAACAACAGTTCAAAAGCATAAATTCTTTGGCACTCATCCTTCCTTATGGCCCAACTCTCATATCCATTAATGACTACTAGAAGAGTCATGCTGCTGCTGTTGCTGCTACGTCACTTCAGTCATGTCCGACTCTGTGTGACCCCAGAGATGACAGCCCACCAGGCTCCCCCATCCCTGGGATTCTCCAGGCAAGAACACTGGAGGGGGTTGCCATTTCCTTCTCCAATGCATGAAGTGAAAAGTGAAAGGGAAGTCGCTTACTCGTGTCCAACTCTTAGTGACCCCATGGACTGCAACCTACTAGGCTCCTCCATCCATGGGATTTTCCAGCAAGAGCACTGGAGTGGGGTGCCATTGCCTTCTCTGGGAAGAGCCATAGCTTTGACTATATGGACCTTTGTTGGCAAAGTTATGTCTCTGCTTTTTAATATGCTGTCTAGGTTGGTCATAGATTCTCTTCCAAGGAGCAAGCATCTTTTAATTCCATGGCTTCATTCACCATGTGAGTGATTTTGGAGCCCAAGAAAACAAATTTCTCACAATTTCAATTATTCCCTTATCTATTTGGCATGAAGTGATGGGACTGGATGCTGTGATCTTAGTTTTTTGAATGCTGAGTTTTAAGCCAGGCTTTTCACTCTCCTCTTTCACATTCAGCAAGAGGCTCTCTAGTTCTTCTTCATTTTCTGCAATAAGGGTGGTGTCATCTGCATGACTCAGGTTATTGATATTTCTTGTGGCAATCTTGATTCCAGGTTGTACTTCATCCAATCCGGCATTTCTTATGATATAGTCTGCAAATAAATTAAATAATCAGGGTGACAATATACAACTTAGTGTACTCCTTCCCCTGTTTGGAACCACTCTATTGTACCAATCTGGGTTCTAACTGTTGCTTCTTGACCTGCATAGAGATTTCTCAGAGGGCAGGTAAGGTGGTCTGGTATTCCCATCTCTTTAAAAACTTTTTCCACAGTTTGTTGTGATCCATACAAAGGTTCTAGCATAGTCAATGAAGCAGTAGATATTTACTGGAATTCTCTTGCTTTCTCTATGATCCTACTGATTTTGGCAATTTGGTCTTTGGTTCCTCTGCCTTTTCTAAATCTAGCTTGAACATCTGGAAGTTCTTGGCTCATGTACTGTTGAAGCCTAGCCTGGAGATTTTGAGCATTGCTTTGCTAGCATGTGAAATGAGTACAATTGTGCGGTAGTTTGAATATTCATTGGCATTGCCCTTCATTAGGATTGGAATGAAAACTGACCATTTCCAGTCCCGTGGCCACTGCTGAGTTTTCCAAATTTGCTGGCATATTGAGTGCGACACTTTAACAGTATCATCTTTAGGATTTGAAATGGCTCTGCTGGAATTTCATTACCTCCACTAGCTTTGTTTTTTGTGATGCTTTCTTAGGCCCACTTGACTTCACACTTAAATATGTCTGACTCTAAGTAAGTGACTATACCATTATGCTTATCTGGGTCACTAAGATCTTTTTGGTATATTTCTTCCATGTATTCTTCCCACTCTTGTTAATGTCTTCTGCTTCTGTCAGGTCCATACCAATACTGTCCTTTATTTTGCCCATCTTTGCATGGAATGTTCCCTTGGTATCTCTTAATTTTCTGGAAGAGATCTTTAGTCTTTCCCATTCTATTGTTTTCCTCTATTTCTTTACATTGTTCACATAAGAAGGCTTTCTTATCTCTCCCTGTTATTCTTTGGAACTTTGTATTCAAATGGATATATCTTTCCTTTTCTCTTTTGCCTTTTGCTTCTCTTCTTTCTCAGCTATTTGTAAGATCTCCTCAGACAACCATTTTGCCTTTCTGTATTTTTTTTTTCCTTCAGGATGTTTTGCTTACCACTTCCTGTACAATGTTATGAACCTCCATCCATAGTTATTCATTCACTCTATTACATATAATCCCTTAAATCTACTTGTCACTTCCACTGTATAATCTTAAGGGATTTGATTAAGTCATACCTGACTGGCTTAGTGGTTTTCCCTACTTTCTTCAATTTAAGTCTGAATTTGGCAATAAGAAGTTCATGATCTGAGCCACAGTCAACTCCTGGTCTTGTTTTTCCTAATGGTATAGAGCTTCTTCTTTGGCTACAAAGAATATAATCAATCTGATTTTGGTATTGACTATCTGGTGACATCCAAGCATAGGGTCATCTCTTGTGTTGTTGGAAGAGACTTTTGCTATGATCAATGCGTTCTTTTGGCAAAACTCTGTTAGCCTTTGCCGTGATTCATTTTTTACTCTAAGGCCAGACTTTCCTGTTTCCTGGGTATCTCTTGACTTCCTACTTTTGCATTCCATTCCCCTATGATGAAAAGGACATATTTTTGTGGTGTTAGTTCTAGAAGGTCTTGTGGGTTCATAAGACCATTCAACTTTATCCTCTTTTGCATTAGTGGTTGGGGAATAGACTTGGATTACTCTTGGAAACAGAGATCATTTTGGCATTTTTGAGACTGCACACAAGTACTGTATTTTGGACTTTTTTGTTGGTTTCAAGGGCTACTCCATTTCATTTAAGGGATTCTTGCCCACAGTAGTAGATATCATGATCATCTGAATTAAATTGCCCATTCCAGTCCATTTTAGTGCACTGATTCCTAAAAGGTCATTGTTACTTTCCTAGTGATTGAGTACTTCACATGGTTAATACTCTAAAATTTGAAGATTCTATGAGCTCCACTAAAGATTGGGTAGTACTGTTCTTTTGAGTTTCAAAACACCTATTCTACTACACACTTTTAAACTATTGCTGTGTGTGTGTGCTCAGTCATGTCTGACTGTCTGCAACCCCATGGACTGTATCCCTCCAGTCTCCTTTGTACACGGAATTCTCCAGGCAAGAATCTAGAATGAATCGCCATTTCTTACTCCAGAGAATCTTCCAGACCCAGGGATCAAATCCACATTTGTCTCCTGCTTTAGCAGGCAGATTCTTTACCACTGTCCCACGTGGGCTACACACTTTTAAATAATTAAAAGATACTTGGACAAATTACATTTAAGTTAAGCTTTAGAGTCAGATTAACAACACAGTAAAACTACTTCATTTAACATCCTTTTCATTTTGCAATTTCTATGGCACTAACATTAGTATCACACAAGAATGCTGGTAAATGGTTTGGATGTTATGAAATTTTAAAATAGTAAATACAATTATGATTGGATAAATAGATCTTTATTCAACATTTAGCCACCTCTTTAAGGATATGCAAAATTAGAGAAAATTACTTAGGGAGGCTTTCTCAACATCATTGCAAGAAGACTGAGGAAATAATGACAAATAATGGAAGAGTCCTTCATTTGTGTATTTAGTACTGCCTCATATATATATATATATATATATATATATATATTCTGTATAAAAAGTGCTTTCTGAAGTACAATAAAGTTTACTTTTATGATAAACTTGGTGTAAGATTACTTTTCTTATAAAAGAAAGTAGCCTTTCCAAAATATAGCTATGTGAAATATTTTATTCACACATCTGAGTATCAAAGATTACAAAGAAATCTATCTCTTTGGTGAAACCTATTTCCCGTGGATAAACTGACATTAGTATGGAGAGTTTTCCATTTCATTTTCTTTTAATTAAGCCTACTGAACTTTGCTTTTATGCTAGAAATAGTTCTGGAGGATTTCAGCCAAGTGGAACTCCTTCTGGCCCTCTGTGAATCTCACTGGGAATTTTAGTTTCCTCTACTATCTTTAGTATTTATTAACATTGTAACATCTGGTCTTGGAAAAAATTTAAATGTGTCCATCTAGAGTTATTTAATATGGTAGAAACACGAGTACACACATTAATAAAACTGATCAATTAAACTTTTGTTGAAAATCAGAACTAAAAGTCCAGTGATAAGTTAAACTACATGACTCACTGTTTCCTTAAGAAGCATATAGCAGCATCTTTTAGAAACATCCAGAACTGTCAGGTTTATATCAGGAATAATAGACAGAAAATGATCCTTTAAAAATAATGATATTTTCTTTAGAGTATCTGTTTCTTATCCATGAGACCCTAAGGAGTCATGGAGCCTACACAAATGGAAGTAAATAGTTACCCAATAGCACTTATTTCACCAATGGGTATTACTAACCTGTTATATTCCAGCAGTGGATTTAGATTCCAGTGGAAGAGACATACAATAAACAAATGAATATAAAAAACAATACATGAAAATTTGAGAAGTGCTAGGTGGCCAAGAACATGGTGTCTTTTCAGATAATAACAATAATAGATTTAGCTACTTCGATAGTAGGGAAGGGAAAGACCGAGCTAAAAAAGTGATTTTTAGACCAATTTCTGGTTCTTGTTGAGAAGGTCGTAGACACTTACAAAGATGGGTAAAATCATTTCTATACAAAAACATTCATCCAAAGGAGCAGGCAATACTGATTCCATATAATGTGCCAGACATTATGCAAGATCAATGAAGAATTGCTCTCCATTGCTCTTCATTACACTTTACTCATATTTTTATTATTTTACATAGCAAGTCAAAAATGGAACATCGAATTTAAGTGATTCTGTCTTCACAGATTTGTAGAGAATGTTTTCTCCTATTAAGGCCACAGATTCTCTCTTCTTACCATCTTAAGGCTATCAATTAAAACTAGGTCAGCAACTATAGAGGTCTTAAAAAGCCACATTACTTTCTCTGACATTTCTGTATATGGTAGTTGCAGTTTTGTTTTGCTCTGGTTCAGTGGTGAATACATTCTAGAGTTTCAAATCATTAATGACTCAGTTTTGAAATGAATAAGCCAGGTAAATGGCATCATATATGAGAATCTAAATCATATGCTCTTCAAAAGCTAAAACTCACACAAATATATATTTTGTTGCATTACCATTAGAAGCACTTTCTACACAAGGAAAAAATATACTTTTTTTGATGTGTATATCTTATTTTTAACTGTAAAAAAATTACATTTTCTTGCATTCCTAAAACAACATGTATTTCCATGTTATGGAAAAATTATGAGTCACACTTTGGTTCACAAGAGTTATGTCTTCTTTAAAATATTACCATTTTCCTGTTGATGATCCTATCAGGATCCTTATAAGTTTATAGAGAGGCAAGGAAGAGAGACACCATTAATCATAATTTGCAGGGGATTGAATTGTGAAGGAACACAACCAAAGCTTCACATAAAAAAAAGAAAGAAATATAAAGTCAATAGCTTAAATGAAATATTTTTTAAAAATTATTAAATAAAAGTGACTCATTTTTTAATGAGGTTGTGATAATCTCAAACGACATCTTAGAGAGACCAGGAAAATAAATCAAGCATTTCAAGGCTCTGATTTGGTTTCAAAAGGTGAATATTGATGCTTTAAATTTGGAGATTTTGGGGTGAGGTACTTCATGGCATCCTAAACCTCCTTCTCCTGGGGATCAACATAGATCTTCTTTGCTTGTTTGGCATTGAAGATCACAGCTTTCTGGAGACATTTGCTGCTGGTGATTATTCTGTAGCTCTGCAGTCACTGAATGGAGATCTTTATGTTTTAATTTTAATAGTTAAATGAGAATACAATAAGGACTAAAAAGTCTCTTGTCCCTCCTACCATTTAAATAAATTGTTATTTATTGGATTGTATGGCTCTATGAGGAGAGTTCTGTTGGACAAGGCCCATCAGTAAATCTTTAATCCAATTTTCTGTTGATGGGTGGAGCTGTGTTCTCTCCTCCTTGTTTGGCCTCAAGTAGGAGTAATGACAGTAGTGGCATCCTTCTTCAAAAGGACTTGTTGTATTCAGTGCCCCAACCCTGCAGCAGGCCACTGTCTACCCATACTTCCACCAGAAACTTCTGACACTCACAGGCTAGTCTGATTCAGTCTCTTGTGGGATCACCTTTCCTTTTTCCTGGGTCCTGGTGTTCACAAAGTTTTGTTTGCACCCTGAAGATTCTGTTTCCCCAGTCCTGTGTAACATCTGTAATCAAGTCCCACTGGACTTCAAAGTCCATTTCTCTGGGGTCTCTCAGTCTCTTTTCACATGATAAATATCAAAAATAGAAAGTTATTAACTATCATTACTATAAAGTTAAATTAAATAGTATTTTGTATTAAATATTAGACTTTTCTCATATTTTCCAACACTTTCTTATATGCTGTAGTCATCTGAACTCTGACCATTATTTAGAATCCCTAGTACAGTAAACTTAAATGGTAACCTAGGATTTCAACTCAATGTGAGGAAAGGAAGAAAATAATTAAAAGTTTCACACCAATCAAAGAGTAAATTAGAAATAAATAATTGGTAAAGCTTTAACATTTTTCAAAAGAAATGTTGGAAAAATTATTGTCCTCAAAGGTTCTAAGTTGCTCTTTTCAGTGACTTTTCAAAAAGTGTTGTTGTTTAATTGTTAATTGTATCTAACCCTTTTGAACCCCATGGACTGTAGCCTTCCAGGCTCTTATGTCTATGAGATTTCCCAAGCAGGAAAACTGGAGAGGATTGATATTTCCTTTTCCAGGAGATTTTCCTGACCCAGGGATTGAATCATGTCTCTTGCATTGGCATGTGGATTCTTTACCACCAAGCCACTTTGGAAGCCCATTCAAATGCTGGGAAGATTTATTCTTCTTTCATAGAAAATTCTAATATATCATCAAATATATTCAAGGGAATAAATGGAGATTATATAAGAAATACTTCTGGAAGAAACTCAACTCTGAGCTATTATAAAAAAAGATTAAGTGTGCCTTCTCAAATGGCATAAAATAATTTTAAAACATACAGTCTATTCCTAAACAGAAATACAAACAATATATTTCTATTATCTAGCTGAAGTTTATTTTCATCATTATATTCTCCCTTCCATCATTCCACTCAGGGCTTTTTCACTTTCACTTTCCTGACTGTCATTCTGACCCACATAAAATCTGTCTTACTTTCATAGTTCAGTATTAGGGATGCCTCTTAGAGAAGCCTTTCCAGCTCATCCTATAAAAAGGATTCAAACCAAGAAATATGCCCTATCTCAGCCACCCTGTTACTGTATTTTATGCCAGTCATTAAAAGCTGTAAGTATTTAAAACATTTTAATTTGTGATTTATCAATCTGATAGTTTTCATGCAGAGAGACCACAATCATCCTTTCCACTAATATTTTCCCAGTACCAAGAAGAGTATAGCCTTACCAGTTCAGTTCAGTTCAGTTCAGTCACTCAGACGTGTCCGACTCTTTGCCACCCCATGAATTGCAGCACGCCAGGCCTCCCTGTCCATCACCAACTCCTGGAGTTCACTCAGACTCGCGTCCATCGAGTCAGTGATGCCATCCAGCCATCTCATCCTTGGTGGTCCCCTTCTCCTCCTGCCCCCAATCCCTCCCAGCATCAAAGTCTTAAACTCTTCACATGAGGTGGCCAAAGTACTGGAGTTTCAGCTTTAGCATCATTCCTTCCAAAGAAATCCCAGGGCTGATCTTCAGAATGGACTGGTTGGATCCCCTTGCAGTCCAAGGGACTCTCAAGAGTCTTCTCCAACACCACAGTTCAAAAGCACCAATTCTTCAGTGCTCAGCCTTCTTCACAGTCCAACTCTCACATCCATACATGACCACTGGAAAAACCATAGCCTTGACTAGACGGACCTTTGTCGACAAAGTAATGTCTTTGCTTTTGAATATGCTATCTAGGTTGGTCATAACTTTTCTTCCAACGAGTAAGCGCCTTTTAATTTCATGGCTGCAGTCACCATCTGCAGTGATTTTGGAGCCCCCCAAAATAAAGTCTGACACTGTTTCCACTGTTTCCCCATCTATTTCCCATGAAGTCATGAGACTGGATGCCATGATCTTTATTTTCTGAATGTTAAGTTTTAAGCCAACTTTTTCACTCTCCTCTTTCACTTTCATCAAGAGGCTTTTTAGCTCCTCTTCACTTTCTGCCATAGGGTGGTGTCATCTGCATATCTGAGGTGATTGATATTTTTCCTGGCAATCTTGATTCCAGCTTGTGTTTCTTCCAGTCCAGCGTTTCTCATGATGTACTCTGCATATAAGTTAAATAAGCAGGGTGACAATATACAGCCTTGACATACCCCTTTTCCTATTTGGAACCAGTCTGTTGTTCCATGTCCAGTTCTTACTGTTGCTTCCTGACCTGCATATAGGTTTCTCAAGAGGCAGGTCAAGTGGTCTGGTATTCCCATCTCTTTCAGAATTTTCCACAGTTTATTGTGATCCACACAGTCAAAGGCTTTGGCATAGTCAATAAAGCAGAAATAGATGCTTTTCTGGAACTCTCTTGCTTTTCCCATGATCCAGTGGATGTTTGCAATTTGATCTCTGGTTCTTCTGCCTTTTCTAAAACCAGCTTGAACACCAGGGGGTTCACAGTTCATATATTGCTGAAGTCTGGCTTGGAGAATTTTGAGCATTACTTTACTAGCATGTGAGATGAGTGCAATTGTGCGGTAGTTTGAGCATTCTCTGGCATTGCCTTTCATTGGGATTGCAATGAAAATTGACCTTTTCCAGTCCTGTGGCCACTGCTGAGTTTTCCAAATTTGCTGCATATTGAGTGCAGCACTTTCACAGCATCATCTTTCAGGATTTGAAATAGCTCTAGCATTATAGTAAGTACTTAATAAAAAAGTCAAATTAGGGAATGCAGAAAAAAAGTTGTTTTAATTAAGATTCACCTTGTCAAGGGAGGACTCAAGACAAGTTGAGTGAAATTTGAAGAATAAAACTTGGGAATACTTGTATAACCTCCAAGGGAAGACTACTAGTTCATGATGAGCTGACTGTTTATGTTTACAGAAACAGAATCATAGAGTTTGAATGTATACATCTAGAAGTCATTATTTGACAGACCATGAGTGGGGATGGATCCCTCATGTTTCAAGAAAGTAGAGTGATATAGACAATATTATGACAAAATACAGGCAATATTATGTGGAACACCAACCTTCAGATGATACATAGAGGAGAAGCCTGTTTAATGGACTATACAGGGTCCACAGTAGTAGGAGGAGGGCAAGGAAGGAAGTCATGGAAACCTAGAGAAAGAAGAATATCTCAGGAAACAGGAGATGATCAACTGAGTCAAATGAGGCATAGGTCAAGACAAAAATGGCAAATGCCGTTGGATTTGTCAACATGGAAATTATGCATTGCCTTGGCAAGAATACATCCTTATGGAAGCCTGGAGTAAGCTCAATGGTAAATTGAAATCAGTGAGGTGGAAACTGTGTGAAAGTTATTATCTTGAGAAGTGTGAAAGTGAAAGTGAAGTCGTGTCCGACTGTTTGCAACCCGTGGACTGTAGCCCACCAAGCCTCTCTGTCCATGGGATTCTCTAGGCAAAAATACTGGAGTGGGTTGCCATTTGAGAAGTGTGACCAAGAAGAAAAAGGGAGGTCCACAGTCTCTCATGTGAAAATAAGAGACTCAGGTGTGTTTGGAATTCTGAATAGTTTCCACTTTTAAGAAGCAAAGAAACTCCTACTGTATACAAGTCATCCTCAGTGACTTCTTAACAACACTCCAAAATCAAATATTATGGTAAAATATGATTAATTCTTCTTGAGTAATGTATATGAATAGTCATGGATAAGACTATAAATAACCTCTTGTCAAGTAAAATCTGATAGGGTTTTGACCAACTAAATGAAATTTAAAAGATAAACTTTTAGTTTTTAAACTTTTCTGATAACTGGATTGTGATTTAAGAATTATGTAAAAAATAAGGTGCTAGCTAGAGAAAGATTTGCTGTAAGATTTGTTTTCTCTTGCTTTTGGTTTGGTTTTCTAGCACTGAAGTTAAGAAAACATAAGAAAAAAATGATACTGAGGATCTTAATAAAGAAGCAGCTAAAAATTGAGGAGAGATGGGAGCTTTCCAAAAGAATTCAGGTCCCAGAGAAGTCAATTTGTAGGAAAATCTAGAGGACCCAGAGAGGGGCTGGCATTTCAGAGAGAGATGGCATGTCTTTAGATCAAACCTAGGCAAAGGCAAAGTCAGGGTATAGATGCAGAAAATTTCATTTGGTGGTGGGGAGATAATAGAAATCACTTTTAATAGGTTTTATTTTCTCTGTAAAATATGATAAAATTGCCAGAGAGTTTAGAAAGCAGAAGCCCACAAATTAAGTGAAGAATAGTCTTTGAAGAATGCTGGAGAACAAACATTACTAGGGGAAAAAAAAAGTGTTGTAAGATGTGCTATTTGCAATCAATGTAGTTAAACTTTATAAATTAAGATTAATTAAACCATCCTCTTAATATTTATAAGGCTCTGTGATATTACTGATATGCTCTAGGCATTAAAATAAAGAGGTGAGACACAGTTAACTTTCTGTAAATTAAATCCTAGTAGGAGAGAAAATTTAATTTATAGTTAACATATTCAGAAATTAAACCCTCATAAATAAACTAGGCATATTTCTTAGCTCATTTAATTTTATCATGCAGAAGCATGTGAGAATGGACTTTAGGGTTAGGATTTTTCAGAACAAGAGCTAAAATATCAACTCACTATAGCCAAATTAGGACAAGGGAATTTGGTAAATTAACTCATATAAAAATAAACATTTTTTTTACTCCATATGATTACACAATGAAAATTTCTGCAAAATTATTATCTATATTATTTAATTTTTAAGATGAAAGCAAAATAAAAAAAATCAACATGAGTATCTTATTTTTCATGAAATAGTCATCATCTTTTAATAGTCATCATCACCTTCTGTGATGTGTACTGACGGATAGTGTTCGAGTCATGTATTACAGAAAACTCTATTTTTATTTCAAGATTCATCTGGACCGGCACCTGAATCATATTAATAATTACAAATCATGTAAAACACATTTCCTTCACTAGCTATAGCATTTTCTCTGGGAGAAGTATCTTTTATCTCCTCCTGAGGGAACCGTATAATCCAAAAGAACCTCACTGAAAATGTGTATCAAGGATTGTTTCTTGATTACAATGCCATGCATCATGGTGTTGTGGTTTAAAGGCTCTGTACGTTCCCTCCAAACACTGCTTTTGGAGCACTTTTATTTCAGCAACTCAAAATGTAATGTCTTGAAACCTGGCACTTGAGTTGCAAACTGAGATTAATACTTTTTTTTTAATGAGAATTAAAGCAAGTGGTCAAGCCATTTGATGTTTTAATGGAATTTCTAGGAATTTTCTAGTTATCCACAAATAAAACAAGTTCTCAGTACTTTCAAATATTAATAGCTTAACAATACATTATGTAACAGTGAGATAAAATTTAAATAAAAACTAATGCAAGGAGAACTTACTTTTTTACTTTTGGGATATAAAGAACAAAACAGACCAAATATTGGTCTTGAGTGCCTCTCAACTAGCAATGGGACAGCAACTTTTCTTAGTACACTGAATATAAATCAAATTTATAATCTCTATTTCAGATCCTCAAGTTATTCAGGTTTTATTATATTGAATGCATTAAGGCCTCTACACACACACACACATACACACACACACACACACACATAGCAAAAGAAAATCTTTCTGGAAGACACATGTTATCTATGGTTGGGCAAGGACTCATATGTAAGGGCAGTGTGGCAGTTTTTCAGTGTTTTTACAGCTAGTGATACAAAAAATAAAAATAGACGTAAGGAAACTTTTGAACCATCAATCAGTGAATTCTAAATCCTGACTATTTTATTTTAAAATTAAGACGGAGAAATTTCAACAGTGTATATAGTACATCTAAGTTACAGTATCATCCTTCTACATGTGATGTATCAAAACCTTAAGTCCACCGTTGAGTCTATGGTCTTTTATATCTCTTAGTGAAGAGATATATTTCTAAATGAAGAGACTATCTGAGACATCATTTTTTTTATACCACATACCTTGTTTTATTGCACTTCACAGATATTGCATTTTTTACAAACTGAAGTTTTATGGCAACTCTTGTCAAGCAAGAATAGTGGTGCCATTTTTCCAACAGATTTTTTTTAATTAATTTTCTTTTTATTGAAGGATAATTGCTTTACAGAATTTAGTTGCTTTCTGTCAAACCTCAACATGAATCAGCCATAGGTAAAATTATATCTCTTCCTTTTTGAATCTCCCTTCCCATCCCACCCATCTAAGGAGACATCATTTTTAAACCTAACAGGGTATGTCAGTCCAGCTGGGGCTTAGACCCTCATAAGAAAGATGAATTAAATGTTGAGAGAACTGTCTTCTTTGGAGACTAGATGAATGGGTGATCTCAGAGAAACATTGAACAGATCAAATGCCTTTCAAACCTAGGTTACTGACTTGTGTCTCTTTCACTTACTTAAGAAAACATCTTTTCATATGTATTTATTTCATATATTTTTTGTATTTATATCTTATGCTTTTCACTTAATTAAGCCTCTAAATATCCATCAGTGATTGGTTTTAATCATTACATTGATGATCTTAGCCCATTTACTCCTACATTAGAAAAAATGGCATTCTCAAAAGAAAATACACATAATGTAATTAAGTAAAGATTGTAAAAAGCTACAACTTTTAATTCATTGCATGTGATCATGGGGGGATGCTCTGAAGTAGAATGTTTAACTTATTTATATAATTGTAGAAAAAAGCATAAAATATAAATATGAAAAATATATGAAATAAATACATATGAAAAGATGTTTTCCTTATATTTGCTGTCCCTTTTCAATGAATGTAAACACTTTAGCCTTTAATAATAAACATATTTCTAGTGCAATGACTTGAGCCAATAACTTACTGACTTGGTGATTTGAACCCAGGTTGTGTGACTCGGAGAGAGAAATGGCAACTCACTCCAGTATTCTTGCCTGGAATATCCTGTGGACAGAGGAGTTCTGGTGGGTTGCCCTGTGGTGTCTCACAGAGTAGGACAGGACTGAAGTGACTTAGCAGCAGCAGCAGCAGCAGCAACAGCAGGTGTAACTCTAAAGTACACATTCCTAATCAATTTCCTTCACAAATACATTTTTTTAAGAATTTAATTTAAATCTATTGCAAATTTAACCTCTAAAGTTCTATTGAGCATTGTGCTAAATGCTTTAAGTGTCTAACACAAATGAAATACAAAAGTTCACGGTCCAGTGTAAAGACAAGCTATGGTGAAATGCAGCTTCTAAATAACAGAAATTAGGGAGCTATCTCTGGATAGTATAGATAATTTCACTTGGAAATATCCATGAAAACCTTCCCAATTCAACTGCTCTGGTTTGTCTGCGCACTGTTTTTTGTTTGACCCCTGAAATACCCTCACAGACCTGGCAAACAAGAAGGTTTGGGCATATAGCATGGCCTGGTAAAGTAGTGTTCAACCCAAAAGAACTAAGAAAATAAAGTTGCTCAGTCATGTCCGACTCTCTGCGACCCCATAGACTGTAGCCTACCAGGCTCCTCTGTCCATGGGATTTTCCAGGCAATAGTACTGAAGTGGATTGCAATTTCCTTCTCTAGGTAATCTTCCCAACCCAGGGCTCAAACCAGGTCTCCTGCATTGTAGACAGACGCTTTACTGTCTGAGCCACCAGGGAAGTCCTAAAGAACTGAGAAAATGTACTCAAATACTCCTACTGTAAATGTTCAGATAATCGTAAATGAATGGCAGTAGTCACAAGAGCCAAAAAGTGTAAATAGCACAAACACCCTTCAGTGGATGAATAGATTAAAGGAAGCATGGTACATACACACAATGAAATTTATTCAGCCATACAAAAGAATAAAATTTCAATGAATACTGCAACATGGATTACCTCAAAAATGTACTAGGTAGATAAAGCCAGACACAAAATTAACATAATCCAAATTCCATTTATGTGAAATATGTGGAACAGGTTAATTTGTAGAAACAGAAAACAAGTTAGTGGTTGCCTGGGTTGAGGGCGAGGAAGAATGGGAAGCAACTATATATTGTAATGGAGGTAACTTTTAGGATTATATAAAAATTTTGAACTAAACAGAAGCTGTGGCTACTCAGCATTGTTGTTCACTTACTCAGTCATGTCCAACTCTTTGCGATCCCATGGACCGCAGCACACCACATCTCTGTCCTCACCATCTCCCGGAGCTTGCTCAAACTCATGCTCATTAAGTCGGTAATGCCATCCAACCATCTTGTCCTCTGTCAAACCCTTCTCCTGCTAGCAATCTTTCCAAGCATCAGAGTCTTTTCTAATGAGTCAGCTCTTCACATCATGTGGCCAAAGTATTGGAGTTTCAGCTTCAGCATCAGTCTTTTCAATGAACATTCAGGACTGATTTCCTTTAGGATTGACAGGTTGGATTTCCTTGCAGTCCAAGGGACTCTCAAAAGTCTTCTCCAACACCATGGTTCAAAAGTATCAATTCTTTGGGATCAATTCTTAGGTGCTCGGCCTTCTTTTTGATCCAACTCTATTTTGCCGTTACATCAGTTCTTTGTGGAACAATTACATAAGTAACTCTTACATTCATACATAACTACTGGAAAAACCATAGCTTTGACTATACAGTTACCAAATTGTTCACTTTAAAATCATTAACTTTAAATTATGCAACTTTTATCTCAATAAAAAATCATAATTCTCAAAATACTGAAAGAAAATAGAACAATTTTAGACACCCACAATACACAATGCTCTATGAAAGATTAAAGAACTAATCTTACAAAGTATAATTATAACTAACTAGAATAATTAATCAATGGTAAAATATCAAATGATGTTAATTATTTAGTATAGAATATTCCAACTTTGCTTTTTTAATTTTGATATTTGTTTCTACGAAAAAGATAAAGGGTAACTCAAATCATATTTTGATAGTAGGTTCTTAATATATTCATGAATAAAATGAATTCAAATAATTATTAGTCTTCAATTCTGCCTAGTTATTCTATAACTCTGTATCTATGGATAAAAGAGTTCATAGCCACACTTTCTTAAAAGTATCATCTAAGAAAATTACATAAGTAGCTTTCAACCAAAACTGACTAACTTGCTAAAGGTAATTGTATTTTAGCAAATTTTCTTCATTTATATAAAGAAATTACTTATTTATTTAATTTTTAGGATTTAGTGACAAAAAATGTGTTGCTACTATAATTTGCATCAACTGAAGCATTAAATTTCTAATTTACTTATTCACAGAAGCATATGAAATCACATGTAATATTCCTACAAAGAAAAAATATTCTTACTACTACTTAAAAATTCTATTCATTAAGCCAATGGAAAATTGTAAATTAACCTTAGTACTTATTCCTGGTTGCTATAAATTTTGCCTTCCAGGTTAGGACCTTCTCTTTTTTTCAATTGAAATGAAGTTGCCAAATGCACAATTGTTTTTTTTTTTTTTTTTTTTAGTTCAGTTCAGTTCAGTTAAGTTGCTCTGTCTTGTCTGACTCTTTGCAACCCCATGGACTACAGCATACCAGGCTTCCCCGTCCATCACCAGCTCCTGGAGCCTGCTCAAATTTATGCCCATTGAGTCGATAATGCCATCCAACCACTCATCTGCTGTTGTCTCCTTGTCCTCCTGCCTTCAATCTTTCCCAGCATCAGGGTCTTTTCCAGTGAGTCAGTTCTTCACATCAGGTGGCCAAAGTATTGGAGTTTCAGCTTTAGCATCAGTCCTTCCAATGAATATTCAGGACTGATTTCCATTAGGATTGACTGGTTTGGTCTCCTTACAGTCCAAAGGACTCTCAAGAGTCATCTCCAACACCACAGTTCAAAAGCATCAATTCTTTAGTGCTCAGCTTTCTTTATGGTCCAACTCTCACATCCATACATATGATTTTTCTTACAACATAGCAACTCATCTGTAAATGAACTAATAGGCAAATTAAATTCTAGCTCTAAAATTAGATTGGTGCTCTCACCTTAGTTGATAGTGTTCTGTCATCATCCTTTCAGTGCCAAAACACAGTATTTCAAAACTAGAGAACAAACTGATTCCAAATTATCACACCAAAACCCATTTGTTTTCCTTTTATAATGCTGTAATTTTTAGTATTGTTACATATTCAGTTTTGACAGAACATGTGGTTACTTCTATGGCAATATTTTCTATGGATACTCAGTTTAAGTATAAATATTAGCAATATTCTCCATCACATTTTCTCAATTAAACATAATTATCATAGCTGAAGCTGAAACTCCAATACTTTGGCCATCTGATGCGAAGAGCCAATCATTAGAAAAAACCCTGATGCTGGGAATGGTTGAAGGTAGAAGGAGAAAGGGACAACAGAGGAACAGATGGTTAACAAGATGGTTGCTCTCCTGAGCAAGCTACAGGAGATGGTGAAGGACAAAGAAGCATGGCATGCTGCAGTCCACGAGGTGGCAAAGAGTCAGACATGACTCAGAGACTGGATAGCAACAGATTTATCAGAGCACTCATACTGTCAGGGAGAATATTTTGCTAGGTACAACTCCAGTTGGCATCCTTGGATTTGTGAGGTGTACAGATCTGATGTGCACACAGTCTTCATGGAAGGAATAAAATGCCTTTTTCAAAATATTCATTGTTCATACTTCTATAAATCAACTTTTTTTTTTTTTTTTTGCAAGGGTTATTTGTTTTCTCATTACCTGCATAATCAAGTACAGTGTTGTAATCGGGAGCAATGTAGGACTCAGAAGGCAGGTTGATTGGTGGAGACAAAGATGAATTTTAGGTAAGCTGATGATATGTCCAGGGTTCCAGGGTCAGTCCAGTTTACATCTGTTGTCCAGACATAATTAAACAGGGTTAATAATTAATAATTAAATGAGGCTTAAACAATTTTCTTTCTTGAAAAGTCATGGTATGGATGATAAATTATATGGGAATCCTAATGATGTTTAATAGAGTAACATCCAAATAAACTGTACAGCATGAAATAAGAAACAAATTAGTATAAAATTAAGGTTAGATGAAAAAGTTGGCTTAAAGCTGAACATTCAGAAAATGAAGATCATGGCATCTGGTTCCACCACTTAATGGGAAATAGATGGGGAAACAGTAGAAACAGTGTCAGACTTTATTTTTTGGGGCTCCAAAATCACTGCAGATGGTGACTGCAGCCATGAAATTAAACGACTCTTACTCCTTGGAAGAAAAGTTATGACCAACCTAGGTAGTATATTCAAAAGCAGAGACATTACTTTGCCGACTAAGGTCCGTCTAGTCAAGGCTATGGTTTTTCCTGTGGTCATGTATGGATGTGAGATTTGGACTGTGAAGAAGGCTGAGCACCAAAGAATTGATGCTTTTGAACTGTGGTGTTTGAGAAGACTCTTGAGAGTCCCTTGGACTGCAAGGAGATCCAACCAGTCCATTCTGAAGGAGATCAACCCCGGGATTTCTTTGGAAGGAATGATGCTAAAACTGAAGCTCCAGTACTTTGGCCACCTCATGCGAAGAGTTGATTCATTGGAAAAGACTCTGATGCTGGGAGGGATTGGGGGCAGGAGGAGAAGGGGACGACCAAGGATGAGATGGCTGGATGACAGCACGGACTCAATGGACGTGAGTCTGAGTGAACTCCGAAAGTTGATGATGGACAGGGAGGCCTGGCGTGCTGCGATTCATGGGGTCACAAAGAGTCGGACATGACTGAGCGACTGAACGGAACGGAAGGTTAGACGAGGATTTTATATTTATTTATACAAAGATGGGTTTTATTCATAGGAATAGATTAATTCACTGAGTGAGAAAATGCAGAAAAAGTTGATATTGTGGCATGAAAAATATAAAAACATTTAAAAATCAAAGGAGGTTTTAGTTACCAGAGGCAAACCAGGATGGCACAGGGTTATGGAAACCAACTGAGAAGACATAGGTGGGACCCTGTCAAAGAAGACAGACATCAACCGATGAAAGACCAAAAGGAGTTCATTGTTTTTATGGCTAAACTAACTATACAAAACGTAAGCCTCTGGAATTTGAAGACAGCATTATAGCCAATCCAGGGTATACCACTGTGCTTGCTAGAAAAGAGCTAAGAAGTTAACTTTATCTGCATAAAATAGGTATTTCACCTTGCCCTGCCCCTCCCAAATGGTATTTGATTCTGGTTCCAGTCAAATGGCAAAAATATATGCACCACATCTAAATGTTTCCCTTCGGTAGGCAATTTCCTGGGATGAAATTTTGTTACTGAATGCAAGCTTATACTGCTTACTGTATAACACACCAATAAATAAAGAGACAAATCATTGGGACAAGGAATATCAACTTTATTTGCAAAGCCAACAGACTGAGAAGATGGTAGACTAATGTCCAAAGAACCATCCTGCCTTGGTTTGGATGCTAGTTTATTTTATTGAGCAAAGAGGGGGACTTGAGGAGATAAAGTAAAATAGGCCATTCTGCTGCTGCTAAGTCACTTCAGTCATGTCCGACTCTGTGCGAACCCAGAGACCACAGCCCACCAGGCTCCTCCATCCCTGGGATTCTTCAGGCAAGAACACTGGAGTGGGTTGCCATTTCCTTCTCCAATGCATGAAAGTGAAAAGTGAAAGTGAAGTCGCTTAGTCATGTCCGACTCCTAGGGATCCCATGGACTGCAGCCCACCAAGCTCCTCTGTCCATGGGATTGGCCAGGCAAGAGTATTGGAGTGGGGTGCCGTTGCTGCAAATATTTCCTGGTTCCAGTCTGACTCTGGAGATGTGTTGATTTCTTCCTCCCTAAAACCATTCACAGGTGGGCCTGGTCAGGATGTTTCCCATGAACTAAGCAAAGGTACTTCAGCTTAACACTCAGGCATGGCAGTCAGTGTTCTGTAGATGGGTCATTATGTAAATTTAAACTGTAAGCAACACACCTTTCAGTCAGTTCAGTTTCTTTATCATGTCTGACCCCTTGTGACCTCATGGACTGCAGCTCGCCAGGCTTCCCTGTCCTTCACTAACTCCCGGAGCCTGCTCAAACTCATGTCCATCACGTTGTGATGACTTCCAACCACTCATCCTCTGTCATCTCCTTCTCCTCCTGCCTTCAAATCTTTCCCAGCATCAGGGTTTTTTCAAATGAGTTAGTTCTTCACATCATGTGGCCAAAGTATTGGAGCTTCAGCTTCAGCATCAGTCTTTCCTTTAGCACTGACTGGTTTAATCTCCTTGCAGTCCAAGGGACTCTCAAGAGTCTTATCCAACACCACAGTTCAGAAGCATCAATTCTTCAGGCTTCCCTGGTGGCTCAGAGGTTAAAGCGTCTGCCTCCAATGCGGGAGACCAGGGTTCAATCCCTGGGTTGGGAAGATCCTCTGGAGAAGGAAATGGCAATCCACTCCAGTATTCTTGCCTGGAGAATCCCATGGACAGAGAAGCCTAGTAGGTTACAGTCCACGGGGTTGCAAAGAGTCGGACACGACTGAGCGACTTCACCTCACCTCACCTCACAGATTTCTTTACAGTCCAACTCTCACATCTATACATGACTACTGGAAAAACCATGAAATTACAAAACAATGGGAAAAACAATAACAAAGGTTAAAGTAGCAAAAAACAATAAAACACAAAGGTAAGTAAATGAAGCAGATCCAATATGGAGTCATTCATTTTCCCCATTACAGTTTTCCTTTAATACAAGATATTGAAAATGTTTGTTTAAAAACTAGTATCTTTAACTTAAGAATCCAGATTTTAAGCTGTTACTCAGTGAATGGCTAGTGGTGAGTGGGAAATAGAAATTCTGTGCTTTGAATTCACAGATTGGATTTACTGAGGCTAAAAAGACTTATGCCTACTTAAAAAAACATACATAGAAGAAAAAGGTCAACAATGAAGAAAAACTGGCAATGCTAAATGCTTTCCAAGGAAGGTCATGATGAAGGCAAGAGAGAACAGGTTCAAAGGCTACGGTTGAGAATTAGTGGAATAAGGAATATGCAGAACCGGGTGTCTGAAACAGGGGAAAATGATAACATATAACGACACAGGGAAGGAAAGTGTGAGATAAGAATGAAAACTTGTCTTTAACAGAGGTGTGGATTTTTCAATTAATTTGAAAAGGCCCTTTGAGAACAAGAAGCTATACGTTATTTAAAACAGAAATTAAAAATATTATACACAACACATGCTTGGTGGTAATAACTTTTCACATCCCTAAACATATCAATGGGCTTTCCTGGTAACTCAGATGCTAAAGAATTTGTTTTCAATGCAGAAGACCTGACTTCAATCCCTGGGTCAGGAAGATCCCCCAGAGAATGGAATAGCTACTCGTTCCATTATTCTTGCCTGGAAAATTCCATGCACAGAGTAGCTGGAAGAGCTACAGTCCATGAGCCACAAAGAATTGGACACGACTGAGTAACTAACACTTTCACTTTTACTTCAAACATAATAACAACATGAGATATGTAGTAATACCACTGAAATGGCAGAAAGAGAAGAAGATCTAAAGAGCCTCTTTATGAGGGTGAAGAGGAGAGTGGGAAAAGCTGTCATAAGACAGCTTGTCAACATTCAAAGAAGTAAGATCATGGCATCTGGTCCCATCAATTCATGGCAAATAGAAAAGGAAAAAACATAAACAGTGAAAATTTTTTATTTTCTTGAACTCCAAATCATTGTGGACAATGACTAAAGTTGTGAAATTAAAAGACACTTGTTCCTTGGAGGAAAGCTATGACAAACCTAGACAGCATATTAAAAGTGAAACATCATTTTGCCAACAAAGGTCACTAGAGTCAGAGCTAAATAACATACAGCTTCTTGTTCTCAAAGGACCTTTTCAAATTAATTGAAAAAACCACACTTCTATTAAATATAAGTTTTGTCATTCTTATCTCACACTTTTCTTCCCTGTGTCTTTATGCATTATCAATTTCCCCCAGTAGACATGTACACACATGAGAGTTGAACCATTAAAAAGTTTGAATGCCAAAGAATTGATGCTATCGAATGGTGGTGCTGGAGAAGACTCTTGAGAGCTCCTTGGACTGCAAGGAAATAAAACCAGTCAGTCCTAAAGGAAATCAACCCTGATATTCATTGAAAGGAGCGATGCTGAAGCTGAAGCTTCAATACTTTGGCCACCCGATGGGAAGAGCTGACTCACTGGAAAAGACCCTGATGCTGGGAAAGACTGAAGACAGAAGGAGAACAGAGGATGGGATGGAAGGATAGAATCACTCACTCGAAAAGACCTTGATGCTGGGAAAGTTTGAAGGCAGAAGGCAACAGAGGATGAGATGGATGGATAGAATCACCAACTCAATAGACATAAGTTTGAGAAAACTCCAGGAAATAGTGAAGGACAGGGAAGCCTGGTGTGATGCAGTCTATGGAGTTGCAAAGAACATGATTTAGTGACTAAACAACAACAAAATGTACCACCATACTACACATGTGAAACTGCTAGGCAAACGGAGCTCTACTCTCTCCGTTTCATCTATTCATGGGTTAACTACTCCTCAAGACTCTTCCAAAGTCCTGTTGTTACTGAAAGCAAGTTGAAGTTCTGGAGGTCGAGTGAAGACAAACAAATCTAAATATCAGAGTTTGGAGCAGAGAAAGGTTAACTTCAGGGCGAGCAAGGATACTGGTGGCTTGAGCCCTTAAAGCCTCAAGCTCCTTGAAGGGTTTCAGCAAAGCACTTTTAAAAGTTCTTTGTCCTGGAATCCTTTGTTTTTGCAGTTGTCCCTGTAGATCAGGTCACAGTGTTCCTGTAAACCTCCAAGTAAACAAATGTTATTCTCTATTTTGCATTTTTAAAGTTTCTGTATAAATGGAAAGTGTTATACCTTTAAAGGTCACAGCCTTGACAATGGACTATTCTGTATACTTCAGGCTGCTGTATGCAACATTCTTTCACAAAAGATGCAGAAGCAGCATAACTGATAAGGATAGAGTACGGTAAGTAGTTGGCTTAGAAATCCCATTAGAATATTATTAACAGAGAGGAAACTTTAGGGGAGCTTTGGGAGACAACTGTAAGTTAATAATCACTCAAGAAATAGGTTTTCTTAACCACAAAACCAAGTAGGCCTGCTTAACACACAAGCATGAACAAGCACAGCCTCAAAACAATAGAACAATGGTGAAATGAGGTCCTTGTTCAGCAGTGAGCTCAGTAAGTTAATTAAATCTAGGATATGCTCTCTGCACATATAAGAAGCAACACTTTATGGAAAGGTGACATTTTAAGGTGAAAGACTCACATTGTACTGAGAACTTAAATAAATTGTTCTTAGTACTATGGAAGTAACTCTTGATGATGTAGGAACAAGAAAACTCCCCTGCTCATTCTGGAGGAGGAGCTGATGATGGAAGCCTGTTGTCTACTTAAGAGTGAGGGAGACTGTGGTCTTCTCCCCTTCCCCACTTTTCCTTTGATTATAAAACTGTAACCCAGTAAATTTTTAGGCCAGTAGCCTCTTTCTCACTGACTTGTAAGCATCCTATTTTATACATCAGTTATCTATCAGTCTGCCTCTAGCTGAATTCTTTCTGTACTGAGACCTAAAGGGCCTGAGCTAATTGGAGCACCCACACACACACATACACTGTCTAGAGGTTTCTTTCATAACTAAGCACAGACAACAGAGCATAAAGTTTAAAATAAACGGAACAAATATAATATGGGGTTAGATTTGTTCTTCTGTATCACAGTATGTTTTTCCCCAAATTTGTCTTTACTGTTGTAACAAACAATGGTATCTCCTTCTCAGGTCGAATGCTTGGAGAATTTCCTGTAACTCACACACTGGATACTTCACTATCAGTGGTTCTATACTGCTCTTTCATATTATGAATATGTCTTGTTTATATTTTCAGAATCATTGCAATCTCATAGGGGTTAAAGACTACACATATGTATGCATATATGTATGTATATGTAAGTGAAAGTGTTAGTTGCTCAGTTGTGTCCAACTTTTTGCAATCCCATGGACTGTAGCCCATGAGGCTCTTCTGTCCATGGAATTCTCCAGGCAAGAATACTGGAGTGGATAGCCATTCCCTTCCTCTCCAGGGTATCGTCCCAACTCATGGATCAAACCCATGTCTTCTTCACTGCAAGCAGATTCTTGCTGTCTGAGCCACCAAGGAAGCCCATGTGTGTATGTGTGTGTGTGTGTGTGTATACATATATATGTACATATATACATATACTTCACAAAAGAATTAAGTTCAGTTCAGTCGCTCAGTTGTGTCCAACTCTTTGCGACCCCATGACTCGCAGCACGCCAGGCCTCCTTGTCCATCACCAACTCCGGGAGTTCACTCAGACTCACGTCCATCAAGTCAGTTATGCCATCCAGCCATCTCATCCTCTGTCATCCCCTTCTCCTCCTGCCCCCAATCCCTCCCAGCATCAGAATCTTTTCCAATGAGTTAACCCTTTGCATGAGGTAGCCAAAGTACTGGAGCTTCAGTTTTAGCATCATTCCTTCCAAAGAAATCCCAGGGCTGATCTCCTTCAGAATGGACTGGTTGGATCTCCTTGCAGTCCCAGGGACTCTCAAGAGTCTTTTCCAACACCACAGTTCAAAAGCATCAATTCTTCGGTGCTAAGCCTTCTTCACAGTCCAAATCTCACATCCATACATGACCACAGGAAATACCATAGCCTTGACTAGATGGACGTTAGTTGGCAAAGTAATGTCTATGCTCTTGAATATGCTATCTAGCTTGGTAATAACCTTTCTTCCAAGGAGTAAGCATCTTTTAATTTCATGGCTGCAATCACCATCTGCAGTGATTTTGGAGCCCTCAAAAATAATGTCTGACACTGTTTCCACTGTTTCCCCATCTATTTCCCATGAAGTGATGGGACCGGATGCCATGATCTTCATTTTCTGAATGTTGAGCTTTAAGCCAACTTTTTCACTCTCCTCTTTCACTTTCATCAAGAAGCTTTTTAGTTTCTCTTCACTTTCTGCTATAAGCATGGTGTCATCTGCATATCTGAGGTTATTGATATTTCTCCTGGCAATCTTGATTCCAGTTTGTGTTTCTTCCAGTCCAGCATTTCTCATGATGTGCTCTGCATATATGTACATATATGTACATGTATATACACATATATGTGTATTTATATATATATACTTCAATTCTTATGTGAACTAAATATATATATATATATAATATCCACATGCACATCACTGAATAATGAGGAAAATATGGAAAAATCAAGGTTTATTTAAACTATACAAATATTATTAACTAACATGATTATAGGCAGATGCTTCACTGTCTTAGAAGAAAGTTATGACCAACCTAGATAGCATATTAAAAAGCAGAGACATTACTTTGCTAACAAAGGTCCATCTAGTCAAGGCTATGGTTTTTCCAGTAGTCATGTATGGATGTGAGAGTTGGACTGTGAAGAAAGCTGAGCCCCGAAGAATTGGTGCTTTTGAACTGTGGTGTTGGAGAGGACTCTTGAGAGTCCCTTGGACTGCAAGGAGATCCCACCAGTCCATTCTAAAGGAGATCAGCCCTGGGTGTTCTTTGGAAGGAATGATGCTAAAGCTGAAACTCCAGTACTTTGACCACCTCATGTGAAGAGTTGACTCATTGGAAAAGACTCTGATGCTGGGACGGATTGGGGGCAGAAGGAAAAGGGGACAACAGAGGATGAGATGGCTGGATGGCATCATCGACTCGATGCATGTGGGTTTGGGTGAACTCTGGGAGTTAGAGATGGACAGGGAGGCCTGGCGTGCTGCGATTCATGTGGTCGCATAGAGTCAGACATGACTGAGTGACTGAACTGAACTGAACTTACTGTCTGAGCCACCAGGGAAGGCCAGAAGCAAAATAGAAAATGCAATTGTATTCTTTCAAAAGCAATAAATAATTTAAAAGATATCTATAAAAAATGCAACCAGTTTGTTCAGATCCTGAGTATTCTTAATGCATTTAATCATGCTATTGTATTTTATGTAGACATTAAAAAATCTTGTACAAAAGAACATTTAAACATATGAGATAATATTTGAGACAGTGACATTTAAAGCAGGTTATAATATATTTAACTTTATGATTGCTTTGGTGCAAAAGTAAAAGTATGCCTAGAAATGCAACTGGAAAATATATAATACAGATATTAATATTTAATATGTCTGATGTAGAAATATAGTTGCTTTTGAGATTTTGTATGTACCTTTATCACTTTGTAACATGAATATGTAATTTAAAAATTACTTTATATATTTTTAAAGCACTTGGTCTCCGTCTTATGAAATAATTATAAAATTCATCAAATAAATGAGATCTATGAACATATTTAGAACAAATAAATTGTACTCAAAAGGAAGTATACTGTAATTTTATGAAAACACTAGCTTGTGCCACAATATATAACAAGACTATGTTGTTGTAATTAATCGATAGCTCATGAATTCCATAGCCTCTAAATACATCAAAATATGAAATGGTGTGATATATTTTTATATCTCACTTGTTTATTCATAGGGTTAATTTTATATGCAACATACCATGATGAGTATTGAGAATGTATCACATGAAATGGTTCTTAATGAGAATTTATCCACAGTTTGAAATAACACACACACATACAATCACACACAAATGGTAGCTTTCAGTATAGTGTGATAACAGTTCAGTTGAGCTCAGTTGCTCAGTCATGTCTGACTCATTGTGACCCCATGAACCACAGCATGCCAGGCCTCTCTGTCCATCACCAGCTCCTGGAGTTTATCCAAACTCATGTCCATTGAGCTGATGATGCCGTCTAACCATCTCATTCTCTGTCATCCCCTTCTCCTCCAACCTTCAATCTTTTCCAACATCAGGCTCTTTTCAAATGAGTCAGCTCTTCACATCCATTGGTCAAAATACTGGAGTTTCAGCTTCAACATCAGTCCTTCCAATGAATACCCAGGATTGATCTCTTTTAGGATGGACAGGCTGAATCTCCTTGCAGTTCAAAGGACATAGTGTGATAACATGGGCACACAATTGAAGATATAGAAGACTTGATAGTCTTTACTAAATTGTAGAGATTCTTTTTCTTATAAAAACATCCAGTTTTGTTATAGTCAAAAATGTTTATTTTCAAATTATGTAGAAATGTTGAGGTCATTTATACCAAAGCATGAATTTGGAATTCCATGTTGGTATCAATTACCTGGAGGATTATATGAGCTTAGAAAATTTGGAATCATCCACGCTGCAAAAGACAGTTTAAATGGGAGAATAAGTTGTGTGCATTATTTCACATAAGGAATAAGAATCAATGCAAGTGATTTAAACAGAATTATTTTAAAATATTGCTGTTTTGGAATGAGTTCCATGTCAGTGGTGTGAAAGACATATGTAGGTCCTAAGGCTAAAGTAAGAGAGAGAGCAGTTAGGATGCCCTTGCATCTGGGAATAGATTGGGGGAAAAAAAAGACACAGAAGAAAAGCAATGAATAAAGGAAAAGCCCACAGCTTGGAATCCAAGGAAATGGCCAGGGAAAAGAAAGAGAGAAGGATTCCCTGGTGGGAAAGGATGATGGTGATCTTGATGCTGGGAAAAATTGAAGGTAGGAGGAGAAAGGGATGACAGAGGATGAGATGGTTGGATGACATCACCAACTGAATGGACATGAGTTTGGGTAAAATCTGGAGTTCGTGATGGACAAGGAGGCCTGACATGCAATCCATGGGGTCACAAAGAGTCAGACATGACTGAGCAACTGAACTGAATTGATACTGAGAAAAAACCAAACAGATAGAAAGCTTCTCATTTCTTCTCATTCCTCATTCTCATAAAGGAATATATAAAATATATTTATAGAGCACCTCTCATGCATAGGCCGCTTTTCTGGCCTCTGGTGACACTGAATGGAAGATAATTTATACTCTCATCAAGTTTATTAAATTTATGGTGAGGAAAGTTTACGATCTAAATAAACAAACTGGAGGACAGAAGATGATCAAGGACCTAGATCCTCTTCAAAAAAGAGTGAGGACAGGAAATGTGCGATCAAGGAGGAAGATTTATTTAAAATAGAACACTCAGAGAGAGCCTCTATCAGTGCAACTTTAGGGCAGAAACCTGATGGAGATTAAGAGATAAGTCAAATGGACAAAATGAGAAAATGGACCAAAGGACAAAATTTCAAGGCAAAGGGAGCAGCAGTGGTATGACAAGAGGATAGGTGGATGTTTAAAGAACAGCAAAGACACCACAGAGCTGGCTTTCAATGAAGGGGGTATGTACAGCTGCTGAACTGAGACACTGAGAATGTCTAGCAAATTTCACATGTCTCATCACTGCAAGAACTATAGCCTTTTCCCTGAGGTAGATAAGAAGTTTTGGAAGATTTTAGACATGAGTGGCATGACAGCAATTTGATGTTGACTTGAAAAGCAACTCTCTAACCTCCTGGGGTAAGAGTGTGGACTGGGAGCTGTGGATTATGGCAAGAAGCAGAGATACATATCAAGAGGTAGAGTAAAGATCCACACACACAAAAAAATAATAATAAATAAACACCCAAGGAAAAGATAACAATGCTATGCGAGGTCACAATGAAAGTGATGTGAAAATTCTAACAATATTTTTGAAAAGACAAAAAGTAGATGATGGTGCTTCAGAAAGAGAGGGAAATAATTTACAAAGTGCTAAAATGAATACTTTAATTCATTATTTTATGTGGCATTCCAGAGGCCAATATTTTCAGAAGAATACAGGCACAAAAGCCACATGTGAATAAGTTGAGAGCAGTTAAGAATTTGTATTAGATGACTTGTATATTCTTTGTCTAGTTCTATAAGACTGTTCCTAAACCTCATTCTAGAGTATATAGCTCTGTTACCACACTGCTTAGGATAAATATTTTGTTTATTTTGTTAGATTCTAATTAGCTTTGTATCATTTTCAAATTGAAAGAAGGAAGGAAGAGCAGAAGGGAGGAGAGAAGAAAGAAAGAAAAAGAAAGAAAAAAGATGTATAAGGTGTTACAGAGGCGAGAGGACACAAGAATGGGTGGAAGTTTATTAAGATCATAGTTGATCAGCTCTTCTATATGAGTCTGAAGGGCCCGGTGCTAGCTGACAAGCCTCAGGGGACTTGGCTAACTGCTGGAGAGGCACAATATGATGAGCCTATGTCCCAAAGAAGCAATCTAAGGAGATGGCATCTAAGGCAGCCACAATGTAGTCAGTTCAAGAGAAAGGATCTTCTCCAAGGAGGCAGGATGGTGGGAGAGAACAAACTTATGAAACCATCCCAGACAGGAGTGACAAGATGGTGAAACTGACTTCAGAATTTGTAGAAATTCCCCAACAGATGCTTGACAATGGCAGGCAAGAGTGCTGCAGTGTAAAAGGAACTTAATTTTATTTCCAACAGCTTCTAGATTTGGCACTTGTGATTGGCAAAATAATGGTCCCCAATGATGCTCATGCCTGATTCTTTGCATGGCAAACAGATTTGACGGAAGATCGTGGAAGATCTCAGGCTCTTAAATCCAACAATGTAAATGAGAACATTGTACTCAGCATTTATATATCTCTCCAGGAACATAGGCTTCAAACTGTCCCAGTGTTCATTCTTGAAGCAAATTATATAATTCCTCTGATGACAAACATCTTCCTATGTGTCTTCTTTCTTTTCCAGAGGTACCCAGCATATATTGGTGCCCCTGTCTTTTAGTCACATGGGGTTTATGTAACTCACTACCCCTCGATTTTAAGGAGTATAGATGATAGATATAGAAGTGGAGAGGCAAAGTCTAGTCAGTTAATGAGTTTGTAGGTGTTATTTCCACAATGGACAGCCAACAAGGAGGAGAGGACCTGTGAACAAGGGGGAACTGTGCTCAGGAGCATAGGAGGGCAAAGAGACAGCAGGGGATGAGTTCACTTTTCTTCGTGGTGAGACTGCTGTTCCCATAGGGCCTATAAGGGGAGTTTCTAGAAAGCAATTAAAAAATATTAGAACTTAAGAAAGTATTGGAAACTAGTTGTAGACGTTGCAGGTGCAAAGTTCACTCATGGAGAGAGAGTGAGAATAGAAAGGACCTAGACAAAATTCTGAGGAATGCACATGTTTAAAGAATGTAGAGGAGAAAGAATTCAGATATGCAACCACAGAAAACGGCCATCTGAGAGGGAAAATCATAGCCAGGAAAATGGTCTGTCAAATCTTGAAGTCAGCGAGTTTAAAGAAGTCATTTTTCACAGTGACAAATAACCAGTGATGCCTTGTAAGTGTTGAGTGACCCACTAGGGAGGAGGAGGAGAGCCATGGTGTGAGGTGTTTGCTGATTTCTGTGCTATAAATATTCCTGGTATGATCCATCTTCAAACTACTAGCATTGTGTCAGGGGCTCTCAAAATTCCTCAAATTTTGCAATTGACTCTTTTGAGTAAATAAAAGCTGGCTCCTGCATATCATTCCATTTGGTTTAACTAGAATAGACCTAGGAAGGCACTTGATAGTAACCTTTAGTCAGTGAGACATTTTAGAGAGAGGGGAGGGGCAGAGAGAGGAATGAACCCAAAGAACTTGAGAACAGGGTCTTTTTTTTTTTTTTCCCACAGAAGCACTTTATTCTTGCTTTTATTCAGCATTGGCAATCATGGTGAAAAGCCTATCCTGGTAGAAAGCACACTGATGTCCTATCACACCAAAAAAATCTTCCTTTATTTTCCAGGTACTTGGAATTATACAGATTTTTTCCTATCCATTGACTAACAGATGGGCAAGAAGGTTTAATTCCACAGATATATAAAAGTATAAATAGTGACAGATATCTTAGAAATAAGAATACCAAAAAATTCTATCTCAAAGTATAATAATAGTATATCATGTGAAATTAACAATTAAAGAAATAAAGGCATGATTTTGTGATTGTTTTTATCTGAAACTTTTTCACAGTTTGCACAAGGTTAATATTGTAAGAAATAGCATCTGAAAAGTATATATAATTTAGATGATATCTAATCTATAACTTTTTTTAGAACCGAGACAATATTCTCAAAGTCTGAATAACACTTAAAATAGTATATATTATAGAGATTTTAGCATGTCAATTAAATATGTGGTCCCATTTAATGCTATTTGATATCTATCAAAGTTTTCAACAAAATTTTCTACTAAAAGGGTTCAAATACAATGAAATATTACTCAAGCTGAAAATGAATGAAATAATGCCATTTGCAGCAACATGGAGAGACATAATATTGTCATTGTAAATCAACTATACTCCAGTAAACATTTTATTATAAAATATTAGTAAAAGTTAAATAGGGAAGAAAAAGAGAGGTTCAATAAATAAAATTACCAAGTGGCTGATTAAAGAAGAGAAAAGAAATAATGAAAAAAGGGCAAAATAGATGTCCAGGAAAAAATATTCATAAAAATTTGTACATTTCTTTTTAAAATTAATTTATTTTAATTGGAGAATAATTACTTCACAATATTTTGATGGTTTTTGCCATATCAACATGAATCAGCCACAAGTATACATGTGTCCCCCTATCCTAATGCCATCCTAAACCCCTGAATTTAAGGTCAAATTCAGCCTTAAATTGAAGAAAGTAGGGAAAACCACTAGACCATTCAGGTATGACCTAAATCAAATCCCTTATGATTGTAAAGTGGAAGTGACAAGTGGATTCAAGGGTTTAGATCTGATAGATGGAGTGCTTGAAGAACGATGGACAGAGGTTTGTGACATTATACAGGAGGCAGGGATCAGGATCATCCACAATGCAAAAAGGCAAAATTGTTGTCTGAGGAGGCCTTACAAATAGCTGAGAAAGAAGAGAAGCAAAAGGCAAAGGAGAAAAGCAAAGATATACCGATTTGAATGCAGAGTTCCAAAGAATAGCAAGGAGAGATAAGACAGCCTTCCTCCATGATCAATGCAAAGAAATAGAGGAAAATAACAGAATGGGAAAAACTAAAGATCTCTTCAAGAAAATCAGAAATACCAACGGAATATTTCATGCAAAATTGGGCACAATAAAGGTGATAAATGGCATCGACCTAACAGGAGCAAAAGATAATAAGAAATGGTGGCAAGAATACACAGAAAAACTATATTAAAAAATCTTCAAGATCTAGATAATCACAATGTGAATCATTCACCTAGAGCCAGATGTCCTGGAATGTGAAGTCAAATGGGCTTTAGGAAGCATCACTATGAACAAAGCTAGTGGAGGAGATGGAATTCCAGTTGAGATATTTCAAATACGAAAAGATGACGCTGGAAGGTGCTGCACTCAATATGCCTGTATATTGGAAAACTCGGCAGTGGCCACAGAACTGAAAAAAGTCAGTTTTCATTCCAGTCCCAAAGAAGGGCAATGCAAAAGAATGATCAAACTACCACAAAATTGCACTCATCTCACATGCTAGCAAAGCAATGCTCAAAATTCTCCAAGCCAGGCTTCAGCAGTACATGAACTGAAAACTTTCAGATGTTCAAACTGGATTTAGAAAAGCCAGAGGAACCAGAGATCAAGTTGCCAACATCCGCTGGATCATCAAAAAAGCAAGAGAGTTCCAGAAAAATATCTACTTCTGCCTTATTGATTACATTGAAGTCTTTGACTGTATGCTAAGTCACTTCAGTCGTGTCCGACTCTGTGAGACCCCATAGATGGCGGCTTACCAGGTTCCCCGTCCCTGGGATTCTCCAGGCAAGAACACTGGAGTGGTTGCCATTTCCTTCTCCAATGCATGTAAGTGAAAATAAAAATGAAATCGCTCAGTTGTGTCCAACTCCTAGCGACCCATGGACTGCAGCCCACCAGGCTCCTCCGTCCATGGGATTTTCCAGGCAAGAGTACTGAAGTGGGTTGCCATTGCCTTCTCCACTTTGACTGTATAGATCACAACAAACTGTGGGAAATTCTTCAAGAGAATTTACCACCTTACCTGCCTCCTGAGAAATCTGTATGCAGGTCAAGAAGCAACAGTTAGAAACGGACATAGAACAGACTGGCTCCAAAATGGGAAAGGGGAAAGGAGTATGTCAAGGTTTTATATTTTCATCCTGCTTATTTAACTTATATGCAGAGTACATCACATGAAATGCTGGGCTGGATTAAGCAAAAGCTGGAATCAAAATTGCCTGAAAAAATATCAATAGCCTCAGATATGCAGATGACACCACCCTTATGACAGAAAGTGAAGAGAACCTAAAGAGCCTCTTGATGAAAGTGAAAGGGGATAATGAAAAACCTAGCTTAAAACTCAACATTCAAAAAACTAAGATCATGGCATCTGCTCCCATCACTCCATGGCAAATAGATGGAGAACAATGGAAACAGTGAGAAACTTTATTTGAGGGAGGTCCAAAATCACTGCAGATGGTGACTGTAGCCATAAAATTAAAAGGTGCTTGCTCCTTGGAAGAAAAGCTATGACCGAACTAGACAGTATATTAAAAAGCAGAGACATTACTTTGCTGACAAAGGTCCTTCTAGTCAAAGCTCTGGTTTTTCCAATAGTCATGTTTGGATGTGAGAGTTGGACTGTAGAGAAACCTGTGCACCAAGGAAATTTTTTTTTTTTTTGAACTGTGATGTTGGAGGAGACTCTTGAAAGTCCCTGCACTGAAAGGAGATCAAACTAGTCAGTCCTGAAGGAAATCAGTCCTGAATATTCTTTAGAAGGACTGATGCTGAAGCTGAAGCTCCAATATTTTGCCACCTAATGCAAAGAATTGACTCATTGGAAAAAACCTGATGCTAGGAAGGATTGAAGGCAGGAGAAGATGGGGACAACAGAGGATGAGATGGTTGGATGGCATCACCAATTCAATGGACGTGAGTTTGAGCAAACTCCAGGAGTTGGTGATAGACAGAAAAGCCTGGTGTGCTACAGTCCATTGCCGACTAAGGTCCGTCTAGTCAAGGCTATGGTTTTTCCTGTGGTCATGTATGGATGTGAGAGTTGGACTGTGAAGAAGGCTGAGCGCAGAAGAATTGATGCTTTTGAACTGTGGTGTTGGAGAAGACTCTTGAGAGTCCCTTGGACTGCAAGGAGATCCAACCAGTCCATTCTGAAGGAGATCAACCCTGGGATTTCTTTGGAAGGAATGATGCTAAAACTGAAGCTCCAGTACTTTGGGCACCTCATGCGAAGAGTTGACTCATTGGAAAAGACCCTGATGCTGGGAGGGATTGGGGGCAGGAGGAGAAAGGGACGACCGAGGATGAGATGGCTGGATGGCATCACAGACTCAGTGGACGTGAGTCTGAGTGAACTCCGGGAGTTGGTGATGGACAGGGAGGCCTGGCGTACTGCGATTCATGGGGTCGCAAAGAGTCGGACACGACTGCGCGACTGAACTGAACTATGTCTTCTTTGGAGAAATGTGTTTAGTTCTTTTGCCCACTTTTGATTGGGTTGTTCGTTTTTCTGTTATTGAGCTGCATGAGCTGCTTATATAATTTGGAGATTAATTCTTTGTCAGTTTTTTCATTTTCTATTATTTTCTCCCATTTTGAGAGCTGTCTTTTCACTTTGCTTATAGTTTCCTCTTTGTAAAAAGATTTTAAGCTTAATTATGCCCCATTTGTTTATATTTGGGAGGGATTGGGGGCTGGAGGAGAAGGGGACGACCGAGGATAAGATGGCTGGATGGCATCATGGACTCAATGGATGTGAGTCTGAGTGAACTCCGGGAGTTGGTGATGGACAGGGAGGCCTGGCGTGCTGCGATTCATGGGGTTGCAAAGAGTCAGACACGACTGAGCGACTGAACTGAACTGATTTGTCTTTCTCTTCCTGACTTACTTCACTCTGAATATTAGGTTCCAGGTTCATCTACCTCATTAGAACTGACTCAAATATATTCCTTTTTATAGCTGAATCATGTTCCACTGTGTGTATGTACCACAATTTCCTATCCATTCATCTGCTGATGGATATCTAGGTTACTTCCATGTCCTAGCTATTGTAAATAGTGCTCCAGTGAACATTGAGGTACAAGTGTCTCTTTCAGTTTTGGTTTTCTTGCAGTGTATGTCCAGCAGTAAGATTTCTGGGTCATGTGGCAGTTCTATTCCAAGTTTTAAAAGAAATCTCCACACTGTTCTCCATAGTGGTTGTACTAGTTTGCATTCTCACCAGCATTGAAAGAGAGTTCCCTTTTCTCCACACCGTCTCCAGCATTTATTTTTTGTAGACTTTTTCATGATGGTCATTCTGACTGGTGTGAGATGATACCTCATCGTGGTTTTGATTTACATTTCTCTAATAATGAGTAACATTGAACATCTTTTCATGTGTTTATTCACCATCTGCATGTCTTCTTTGGAGAAATGTGTTTAGTTCTTTTGCCCACTTTTGATTGGGTTGTTCGTTTTTCTGTTATTGAGCTGCATGAGCTGCTTATATAATTTGGAGATTAATTCTTTGTCAGTTTTTTCATTTTCTATTATTTTCTCCATTTTGAGAGCTGTCTTTTCACTTTGCTTATAGTTTCCTCTTTGTAAAAAGATTTTAAGCTTAATTATGCCCCATTTGTTTATTTTTGCTTTTATTTCCATTGATTTTGGTAGTGGGTCATAGAGGATCTTGCCGTGACTTATGTCAGAGAGTGTTCTGCCTATGTTTTCCTGTACGAGTTTAATAGTTTCTTGGTTTACATTTAGGCCTTTGATTCATTTTGAGATTATTTTTATCCATGGTGCTAGAAAATATTTTAGTTTCATTCTTTTACATGTATTTGACTAGTTTTCTCAGAACCACTTGTTCAAGAGATGAGTTTTATTCTTTGTACATTTTTGCTTGTTTTGTCAAAGATAAGTTGTCCATAGGCGCATAGATTTATCTCTGAACTTTTTATTTTATTCCATTGATCTCTATCCCTGTCTTTGTGCCAGTAGCATGGTGTCTTAATGACTGTAGCTTTGTAGTATATTCTGAAGGCAGGAAGGTTGATTCCTCCCATTTCATTTTCTTTGTCAAGGTTGCTTTGGCTTTTCAAGGTCTTTTGTGTTTCCATATTAATTGTAAAATTATTTGTTCTAGTTCTATGAAAAATACACAGAGAGTTTGGTAGTTTGATAGGGGCTGTGTTGAATCTAAAATTGCTTTGGATAGTTTACTCATTTTCAGTATATTATTCCTTTCAACCCAAGAGAACAATGTACTTCTTTAACTATTTGTGTCATCTTTGATTTCTTTTATCAGTGTTTTATAATTTTCTGTATACAGGTCTTTTGCTTCTTTAGCTAACTTATTCCTAAGTGGTTTTTTTTTTTTTTTTTTCCCGCTGCAATGATGAATGAGATTGCCCTTAATTTATCTTTCTGATGTTTCATTGTAGTGTATAAGAATGTAAGTAATTTCTGTGTATTAATTTTATATCCTGTACCTTCACTATATTAATTTATTAGCTCTAGTAATTTTCTGGTGGCATCTTTAGGGTTTTCTGTGTAGAGGATCATGTAATCTTCAAACAGTGGAATATTAATTATTTTCCAATCGGAATTCCTTTTATTTCTTTTTCTTCTCTGACTGCTATGGGTAAGACTTCCAAAACTATTTTGAATAGTAGTGGTAAGATTGGACATCCTTGTCTTATTTCTGAGTTTAGAGGAAATGCTCTCAACTTTTTGTGATTGAGGATAATGTTTGTTGTGGGTTGTCATATATGGCTTTTATTATGCTGAGGTATTTTTCTTCTATGCCTACTTTCTAAAGAGATTTGATAAAATAAAATTGCCAAGTGACTAGTTAATGAAGAAAAAGGAAATAATGATTGAACAAATACTTGTTCAGGGAAATATTCAAAATGGTTTGTATATTCTTCTTTTTTTAATTAATTTATTTTAACTGGTGGATAATTACTACATTGTGTACATTCTTTAAGAAAAGCATATGTACATAAGACCATCTTCTATTAAAGTTGAATAATTCTATACTTTCAGGTGTTTTTATTCCATTTATTGAATGCATCTAAACAAAACCCAACTTTTAGGTTTCTGTTGAAGCCACTTACCCCATAGTATTGTGAGAACTTATTTGGAAGAACAAAGTTGGAGCTATGACTCAAAATGTACTTCATCTACCTGGCCTATCTTGGTGGGGTGGGAGTTTAGTTTTGAAACTATTAATTATTTAACTGGCTCATGTACTCTCATTCATGTAGCATGCTTTTAAATACTGACAATTTTTTAAATCATTATTATTTCTTACTTGTGGTTTTAGAGGATTATTGTATCTTTGCACCCAAAAGTAAATTTAATGTGCATTTCTTAAGCTCTACTTTCAGATAAGAATAGCTTTCTACATTTATTGAAACGTTTTTAAATATAGTAATGGATAAATAATCCAAAATGTATTTTTACTAATTTAGATTAACATATCTTGCTAATACATGCCTTTAAGAGATTTATTTTGACAAGCGAAAGTCATTTTCCTGGGTCAAATGCAATATAGATTAAAACATCAAGTAAGTTTCTTGCTGCAACATTTTTTGCTGTCTGCTAATTGTGAGATTATCTTTGTGAGATGTTTCTCTGAAAATAATTTATACAGTCAGCAAACACTCTCTAACATTTTCTATAATATATTGTTATTTTGGTGGCAAGTGAATTCACAGAATTCTATGGGTTGGATCAATTCCTCAGGGGTTTATCTACCACTTTATGAATCTTTCCTAGATCTTCTCACCAAACCAAATTGTATGCAGTTGTAAAGCAAATATACAATGATCACAGAGAAATAGAATCCAAGAGCCAAAGAGCTGTGTAGCCTAAAGTGACAAAAAAGTGTCATTAAGAAAAAATCTAATAAGAGAGTGTCTACAAAGTAGACAAATAACTTTATTCTAGTTTAGACCACCTCTTAAAAATTTTATCATGTTCAGACAGAAAAGATATTTTTCCACATAAACTAGCATTTCTTGGCTTTTAATTGGAACGAGAAGGTACATTGTCTTTTGAATATTTGCTCATCAACATCGATAATTTTTTCTTAGTCTTCCCTGCTATTTGATATTACTATATAAATTTTTTAAAAGACACCACTTCTGTCAAATTCTGTATCCCTGAAATAGAATGCTTGAACCACAGTGACAGGCAGACAATACCAGGGGAGTTATTCACACATTAGCTATCAAATATGTTGCAAAAAACAAAAACAAAAAAGTTTTCCTTGTCAGTGTCAATTATTTATTGTTTTGTTGCCATAGCCATCATATACCACAGCTGTGGGATTTCTTTTGCAGATTGTGGCCTGTTTCATGATTTCTTGTCAAAGCAAACTTCATAGTAGAATAACACACATGAATAAATGTAGCCCTCTGATGTTTAGTATTTTTAACTTATTATCATCCTGTTTCCCCCCTTCTATCCAAATATCAATAAAGTAGTCAATCAACTTTGTAGCTCTTATTGAAATATGTTGAAGTAGTTTTCTCCACTAGCTAAAAGTATTTTTTATACATGATATAAAGACATTTGCTTTTAGAGGTGTTATTTTTTTGTACATTTGTGATGGTAACTTATGTCTAGAAAAGGTCAAAGAAGTCAGAGCAGAAAAAAACATCAGAGAGCATCATAAAATTTAGTTATTAATTGTCCCCATGTATTGAGAGTCCGTTGGACTGCAAGGAGATCCAACCAGTCCTATCTAAAGGAGATCAGTCCTGGCTGTTTTTTTGGAAGGAATGATGCTAAAGCTGAAACTCCAGTACTTTGGCCACCTCATGTGAAGAGTTGACTCATTGGAAAAGACTCTGATGCTGGGAGGGATTGGGGGCAGGAGGAGAAGGGGACGACAGAGGATGATATGGCTGGATGGCGTCATCGACTGGATGGACGTGAGTTTGCGTGAACTCCGGGAGTTGGTGATGGACAGGGAGGCCTGGCGTGCTGCCTTTCATGGGGTCACAAAGAGTCAAACACGACTGAGCGACTGAACTAAACTGAACTGATGCAAATATAACCAGATAAAGATTACAGAAATAATTAATCCACAATAAAAAGGCTGGAGGGCAATGAGAATGACACAAATTGTATTCAAATAGAGCATTTACTTAACAGAATTGACTCCAGAGAGATCTTTGTAACCTCCTTGTCCAAGGACATAACAGCTGAGAATATGGTCCAATGAAAGACATAGTTTCAAACTCTTACCTCAAAATTCAGTCTGCAACTCATTGCCATCTGTATTACTATTTACTTGACAAATGCCAGCTTTAATTTTTCCAAATATTTTCCAAACATTTTTCTAGTAAGTCAATGTGTATACTTTGTATTCACCTTTCTGAGAATAAAATAATTCATTAATTCTTTCTGTCTTTTTTCCTAAAAACTGACACAAATACATGGACCACATATTTTAAAATCTAGTACTAGAGTTATTCAAGTACCTTACACTTCCTTCATTTGACTTAGACACTTTAATGTAAAATGCACATTGCTTATTACTAGTAAAAACATCAAAGTATATTCATCTCCACACATTATTGAATTGCAGTGAAAAAGAATATACTTGAATCATGTACAGTAAAATGCCTAAACTTCTTCTCTAGTATTTTCCAATGCTGAGATTTTAAATAAGAAATCAGAAGCATTCTTGGAAAAGGTTTACACTTAATCTTGGTTATAGATCTCTGGTGATTATCAGGCTACAGCAGACTGATAGAAAGAACATGGGGGATAAAAGTGATTTGTTTGTTTTCTTTCCCATGCTTGTTTCAGATAGAACACAATGATAAATAGCCACATCTGAAGACACACCACGTGTTGCCCAGAACAGCTTCAGCAACAAGTCAAGTCAGAGACCTTGAATTCCACAGGGGAAAAATGCAAAAGAGTCCTGCTGTTGTTCAGTCATCAAGTCATGTCCCTGTGGACTGCAGCATGGCAGGCCTCCCTGTCCTTCACCATCTTTGGGAGTTTGCCAAAGTCTATGTCCATTGCATCAGTGATGCTATCCAACCATCTCATCCTCTGATGGCCTCTTCTCCTTCTGCCTTCAGTCTTTTCCAACATCAGAGTCTTTTCAGTGAGTCAGCTCTTCACATCAGGTGGCCAAAGGATTGGAGCTTCGGCTTCAGCATCGATCCTTCCAATGAGCAAATGGTCAAAAGAGTGATTGATCCTCAATTAGAATCCTTAATACACACTTTACAATTAGTAATGAGCATGCTGATTAGCATCAGTTTTAGGGAGAAACATATAGAACACACACAACACCGCACTGGGGAATCTTTTTCATCCTTTTTATTCAGAAACCTGGATTAAAGATACTTCGAACGGGAGAAAACTGAAGCTAGTAATTAGGATGTCTTCCTTGAATTTTGAGATAATGTGAAAGTGTTTGCAAAGGCAAATGCTTTACATATACATACATATGTGGATGGACTTCCTGGGTGACTAAAGAATGGCAGGTGGTAAAGAATCCACCCGCCGAAACAAGAGACACAGGAGATAAGAATTTAGTCCCTGCATCTGGAAGAGCCCCTGGGAGAGGAAATGGCTACCCACTCCAGCATTTTTGCCTGGAAAATCCCATGAAGAGAGAAGCCTAGCAGGCTACAATTATAGGGTCACAGAGAGGTGGACACAGCTGAGCACACATGCACATATGTGTATGTAACACATTACTATTAGTGTTCAGTTGTGTTATTTGGTGTGCTATTTGTAAAGACAGAAAAGTGAGTACAAGATTTATTTTCTGCTTACTCAATTAGTGTTTGATTTCTCATTAAGGGACATATTAGGGTCAATAACAAGGGCTGTGTTGGTGAATTTTATAAAATCAGCTTCATATCTCTGAAAGAAAGAGTTAAAATGCTACCACAGCTTTAATATTCCTTTTTTAATATTTCCTTTTTTTAATATTCATTTTGTTGAACAATTCACTAATAAGCCATCATTTTCATCTCTTCTTTTCCCTGAAAAGTGTGCATTGATATCATTTCTATATCTGAGCTCCCTCTAGAACTTAAAGATAGCAAGTCCCTGGGATGTTTTCTTTCTATGAGAAGTAGGTTGATCGATATTTCACATGTTGCTTAGTCTTCTTCCTAGGTTGAAACACGAAACAAGTATCACATCTCACTAATGAGCAATCTTCCTCAAATGCATTTTTTTCTATCATAGTCTATGTGAAACAAGTGCAAGAAGAAATCATTTTCCCCCAAATTACTCAGAAAACCTAATATGAAGTATACACTAATCTTCAATACATAGCAGAAGTTATTTAAGCTACTTACCTCTTAGGGTAACAACGATTTGAATTTATGTAGAAAACAACTACAGTACATTTCCTATTTAGAATGAATGCAGTTTAAATTAAGTTTAATTTTAGAATATAGTTATAAGGCACCTTCTGTTTAGAAATCCTGCTGTTTGAACATTATTTTATTTCCTAAAAGGCGTAGTTACAAATTCCATTTTCTTCAGGACGCTGCCATGTGAATAGGGCTTTTGAGCAGAACACTTGCTGTTACCAGCTACCTCCCATTCATAGGACTGCCTTCTGAATGTGCTTTCAATGAGGAAACCTCAGTAAGTTCATTTTAAAATTCAAAAATCCCAATTCAACTCTGGCACTTTGAATATCAGTCCATTTTGAAACACAATCCTTCCTGTTCTTGATCTTGGAAGTCATCCAAATAGGCGAAGATAAAATAAAAATTACATGCAAGAAAAGAATCTAAAAATTATCCATTTTAAAAATTCTTGTGCCAAAAGGACAGATGGTATAGCTGATACATACAGGGTCACGCGTCTTAGGAAATCCAATCACGCTCTCCATCTTCCATGGAGAAAGATTCTATCCTATCTGTAAAACGCTTGTATGGGAGAAACGCTTGTATGGGAGAAAATGAAGCAGGTGAGTATAAATCTGTGTCCTAATCACTCAGAATGCAGAGAAGGTAGTCTGAAAAGTTAGTAAATGAGAGAAAAAATAAGGGCAATAAAGAAGTGTCACAAGAATACCATCCTTCGATTCCAACGATTGAAAAGCACAAAGATTTACAACATAAAAATCTATGTCACTTTCAATTTGTTGCAATTCCCTCTTCATCTAGTTCAAATAAGCCCTGTTTCAGAAAAAAATCTCTAGTAATCATCATATTGACACTTCATCTAGACTGAGTGCTAATGAGCCAGGATTTTTCTGCCATAATTTTTACCCAAGAGCTCGCACTGTCACAGCCCATCAGAGAAACCTTGTCAGGCACACTTTCAATCTAAAAACACTTTTCCTCCTTCAGAAACTTCTGTTTTCAAGTATAGGAGGATATTTGTTCCTGAATATCTTTTTTTCCTATTTCAATTGTCTACATGACTTGTAACAAAATGAGGCAAGAATAAAAATGTTCCTTTCATTGTCAATTTGTGTCTTTATCCTTTCTAAAATCTGATGATTTTTGGTTGCAACGAGCCCTTTAGAAGGAATTCTCCCAGAACAGTCGTGTATATCCCTGATTTTAAAATAAATTACCAGAACTGTCTTGAGTAGGGGAGACCGACGTATTGTGATGAAAGACAAATAATTTCTAGTTAAGGAGAAAGAAAAAAGAAGCCTCAAATAAGTTTAGAAGCCACTGAGCAAATCTAGTTTATATTTTTTAATTAATGATACTTTCTAATGTCTTTTTCTTTTCCCCAGCTTTATAAAAACCATCATTATCATACAATTTTTCTTTCTTTTTTTTTTTTTTTTTTTTGGTGCTCATTTCTTTAAGAGCTCTGAGGCTGATGCCCATCCTGGTGGACATAGTCAAGCCTTTCTTTTTTGCATCTTTCAAGTATGTAATACAATATTAATTATAGCCACCGAGCTGTACATCTCTCTCTCTCTCTCTCTTTTTAAATTTGTTTCTGCCATACACCAATATGAATCAGCCATTGATACACATGTGAATGCATGCTAAGGTTTTTCAGCCGTGTCCAACTCTCTGCAGTCCTACCTAAAGGACTATAGCTCCCAGTCTCCTCTATTCACAGGATTTCCCAGTCAAGAATACTGGAGTGGGTTGCTGTTTCCTTCTCGGGGGCATCTTCCCAACCCAAAAATCAAACCATGTCTCCTGAGTTGGCAGGCAGGTTATTTGCTGCTAGCACCACCTATGTCCCTTCCCATCCCCCTTCCATCACACTCTTCTAGGTTGTCACAGAGCACAGGGTTGAGCTTCCTGTGTCATACAGCAAATTCCTGTTTGCTATCTATTTTACATACCTCAGTGTATGTGTTTCCAAGCTATTCTCTGAATTCGTTGCACCCTCTTCCCCTACTGTGCTCACAAGGCACAGAACAGACTTGTGGAAGCCTTATTTTTAAGATGAAGTTTTCTGGAAATTCAAGTGAAGAGAAAAACAAGCAATATTAAACATGTAATCACTACCTCCTGACCTTCCAAGAAACACAAAGTCATCTAAACTTATATATAGATATATATATATACACACACACACATGTACAGATATATATGCATATATATGTTATATATTATATTATATCATATTATATTATATATATGTACTGAATATTTTAGAGCCAGTAAAGAGATGAGAATTTTCTTCAGTCTGCAGATGTTTCTTTCTTGTCTCCTCTCAATCTCTCTGGGTCACCGGCTTGGATCAGAGCTATTCTGGCATTTTGAGAGTGGAGGAAAGCCAATTGCTTTTCCCCTGAGTTCAGATCACATGGGATTTAGAAGAGAAAAATAATAATGTTTTTCTACCAAGGTATTTGTCAGCTAGATCAGAATTGGACTGCATTTCTGGCATGGAATTGAACCCTTAAAATGGAGTTGTTTTCTATATATTTTTTTTTGTTTCTGTTGTAGTTCTCTTATGCTCCTAGTAAGAACTCCTGTCAAAATATTTCAGTGTTGAACTGTGTAGAAATGAGACACCTCTTATCCAAGTCTGAATAATCTGAGTTGGAAAAAAAATCAGAGCAGTAGAGTGTTCAAAAACTTGTTCAAACACACAAATACAAGACCCAAAGTCAAAGATGATGTTAAAGCAGGTAGAAATGGGAAGTGAGGAGGTAAACATAGATATAGGCCACCCCAATCTTTTTTTGTCCAGTGTAGTAAAGTTGCTAAAACAGTGCATCACCTATATTTTAATAATATTAAAGTATTATGAAGCAATGCCAAGTATTTCAGTGCATAGTTTTTTCTAAGTATTTCAGACACCTACTACAGAACTTCACTCAGTAAAAAAGGAGTGTTGTGTTCTGACATACAGCTCCTCAAGAGCTCTGCAATATTTGTTGTTTCCACTTCACATTGGGCTTCCCAGGTGGCATTAGCAGTAAAGAACCCACCTGCCAATGAAAGAAACATAGGAGACAGGAGTTCAATCCCTGAGTCAGGAAGATTCCCTGGAGGAGGGCATGGCAACTCACTCCAGTATTCTTGCATGGAGAATCCTATGGACAGAGGAGCCCGGTGGGCTTCAGTCCATGGGGTTATGAAGAGTCGGACATGACTGAAGCGACAGCACACACACACTTCACATTTGTCCATTCTATTGTTACACAAAACTGTCCTTCTAAAGGTCACATTGCAGATTGAGAGATCTCTTCTCTTGATTCACCTTACTCCTCTTAACAGCAATATTTGATTCTGCCTCAGTATGTGTTCTCTGTTTAGCCTCAGGAAACCATACTCTGTTCTCCTCCCCTCCCCCTTCAGTGACATCTTTCAGGCGTTTTGCTATTTCACATCATCCACTCAACCTGTAACTTCTGAAACGACCCAGGACTCAGGACTTGAATGTTTCCTCCTTTTAACCTACACCTAACCCATAGGAAAGTTAATGCCATCTCATGATTTAACATGCCATATATTCACTTAAAAATGAAAGTGAAAGTCGCTCAGTCGTGTCTGACTCTTTGTGGGACTAGGCAGTTCATGGACCTCTCCAGGCCAGAATACTGGAGTGGGTAGCCTTTCCCTTCTCCAGGAGACCTTCCCAACCTAGGGATCGAACCCAGGTCTCCCACATTGCAGGCTGATTCTTTACCAACTGAGCCACAAGGGAAGCCCAAGAATACTGGAGTAGGTAGCCTACCCCTTCTCCAGGGGATCTTCCTGATCCAGGAAAAGAACCAGGGTCTCCTTCAATGCAGGTGGATTCTTTATCATTTAAGCTATCAGACTCTTCAATTTGATCATCATCTCAGACATCTCCCCTGAATTCCAGGCCTATATACAGCCAATTGCACTTTATATCTCCACTTCTATATATAATCTCATACTTAACAGAGATGCAACCATGATAGCTTGGTGCTTGCCAGAGGTCTGGCTTTTACCTATGATGAAGAGCTGATGAGAACGAAGGATGGCATTTATCTCTCCTAACCTTATATCTACGTAGATGGATGTTCCTACTTCAGGGTTGTAAGATGTAGATGGAAGCACTGTGGTTCCCTAATAGACTGGTAGTAGGTATAAGGTGCAACTTCCTACTCTGTCTACTGGAGGAGAACAAAAATGTGATATGGAAGCCATAGGATGGTAAAACCATGAAGTAGAGTCAATTTTAAGGAAAGAGTTTCTGGAAGAATTGTCCAACCTGGACATCTACACTGGATTACATGTTAGTGAAAAAAATTTTATTTGTTTTAATTCATGAGATTGTTGAGAATTTTGCATTAACAATAATACCCTAATCATTTGAATTAACTCATATACAAAAAACAAATTCCAGATTTATTTCCTCATCTAGCAGAAGAAAAAAAAAAAGAATTCTGATTATCTATCAGTTATTTGTAGTTATATTGGACTCCTTGCTCTCTTATATGTCACCTCCAGTTTATGTACAATTTCTATCAGAACAACCATTAAAATACATCCAGAGTCTAAACATCTCACCACATCCTGATCTATACATCATTGTACCTTGCATTATTATAACTACTGTCATACATTTTTATTAATCTTACTGATTCCACAATTGTCCAATTACAATATTCTTCGAATTTGGTAATTTTTTTCAGAAGTAAGTTGGATATTTCTGGGCAGGTTCCCAGTGAAGCAGATTCAGTTTCAGAGGGGAGTATGTAGGAGATTTATCAGAAAGCTCACAGTCTGAGCTGAGTGATATTCCACTGTACATGCCTACCACATTGTGTTTTATCCATTTGTTCATGAATGGGCACATGAACTGTTTTTCTGCAATGTAAAATTATTCAATCTTAAAAAGCAATTAAATTCAGACACATGTTACAACATAGATGAATCTTGAAAAAATATGCAAAAGTGAAAGAAGTCAGAAGTGAAAGAACTAATAGACTGGTTCCCTACCAGTCTATTAGGGAACCACAATGGTTCCATCTACATCTTACAGCCCTGAAGTAGGAACATCCGTCCACGTAGATATAAGGTTAGGAGAGAGAAATGCCATCCTTCGTTCTCATCAGCTCTTCATCATATGCAAAAGGATAAATGTTGTATCATTCCACTTACATGATATGTCAAAACTACAATGCTTCACAGGGACAGAAGGTAGATTAATGGCAACTTAAGACCAAGGATGAGGAAGCGTATTGGGGAGGTGATCACTCAGGGGTGGGGAGCACTTTCTTGGGCTGATAAAATGCTCTGAAATGGAATGTGGTGACGAATGCACAATCCTGTAAACATAATAAAAGTCTGAAATTGTGTACTTAAAAAAACAAAAAACAACAACAACAAAAAAAACAGTGTCCTGGGCATCACTGCCTTTGCAAGAGAAAGAATCAGGATGGGGTGGAGCAAGAAGATAAACTACAACACAGTCTCAATGATGGCCTCAATTCAATCCCATAGGAGCCCTGAAAGTACCAGTCATTATTGCAGTCTGCCTCAAGAATGAGGCATGGCCTTGTCAACATGACTATCTCCAGGGAAGGGAGTTCTAGGAGAGCACTGGTGACTGAGAGTTTCTGATGTCAACATTTTCATCTTTGTGGGAGTAAGAACTTCAGTCCTGAAGTGCACTGTCCACTACATCAAATCTATCCTGAAAATCTTCCAGTGGCTTCTGATATTACTCAGAATCAAGTTCATAGTTCTCTGAAGGACTATGATAATCCCTTTATCCTCTGGCTACTTTATCTCAATAATAATAATACAATAATAATACTGTATCTCAGTAATCTCAATAATAAAAATCCATGAGTATTATTGAGTAATAATACTGTATTCATAATAATAATAATAATAATAAAGTATCATTCATTTGGCTTTAGCCCCACTGGGCTATTGTTTCCCATGGGTATGTCAATTACAGCCCCAGTTCACGACTTTCCCACCTACTGTTCCCTCTGCCTGAGCTTTTATTCAAAGGTCATGGCTTGGTTTGTTACTTTAATTTCCGTTCCGTTCCGTTAAGTCGCTCCGTTGTGTCCGACTCTTTGCGACCCCATGAATCGCAGCACGCCAGGCCTCCCTGTCCATCACCAACTCCCGGAGTTCACTCAGACTCACGTCCATCGAGTCCGTGATGCCATCCAGCCATCTCATCCTCGGTCGTCCCCTTCTCCTCCTGCCCCCAATCCCTCCCAGCATCAGGGTCTTTTCCAATGAGTCAACTCTTCGCATGAGGTGGCCAAAGTACTTTAATTTAGGGATTGGAAATTCTTTTTCTATACAGGGCTAGATAGGAAATATTTAAGGTTGGGGATCACTTGGTCTCTGTCACAATTACTGTAACCCTAAAGCAGCAGAAAACATGTGATTGAGTAATATGGCTGTGCTCTTATAAAACTTTATTTACTAGAACAGTGGCTGTGTTTGTACCATGGGGATAGTTTGCTGACTCCTGCATGAGTCATAGTATAGGTTTGAAAGCAATACAGCAAGCTGATTAGGAAGTTTGGTTTAGAGTCTACTAGCCACGGTATTTCTTCTGGCACTGACAATAATCATCTGTACAATTTTCAGTTTCTCTATGCCCCGATCTCCAAAATGGGCATTATAGCACCTTCTATACAATGTGATGTCAATGCTCAAATGAGATAGTACATAGCAAACTGTAACAATGCATGACACAATAGAACGGCCTTTTGGACTCTGTAGGAGAGGGAGAGGGTGGGATGGGTTGGCAGAGTGGCAGTGTAACATGTGTGATATCATAAGTGAAACGAATTGCCAGTCCAGGTTTGATGCAGGATGCAGGATGCTTGGGACTGATGCACGGGGATAATCCAGAAAGAGGGTGTGGGGCGGGAGCGGGGAGGTCGGGGTCGGGATTGGGAGTTCATGTACACTCGTGGCTGATCCATGTCGATGTGTAGCAAAACGAATACAGCATTGTAAAGCAAAACAAACTAAAAAAATAAAAATTAATTAAAAAAAAAAACTTACATAGCAAACTGTAACAATGCATGACACAATAGAACGGCCTTTTGGACTCTGTAGGAGAGGGAGAGGGTGGGATGGGTTGGCAGAGTGGCAGTGTAACATGTGTGATATCATAAGTGAAACGAATTGCCAGTCCAGGTTTGATGCAGGATGCAGGATGCTTGGGACTGATGCACGGGGATAATCCAGAAAGAGGGTGTGGGGTGGGAGGGGGGAGATGGGGGTCAGGATTGGGAGTTCATGTACACTCGTGGCTGATCCATGGTAGCAAAACGAATACAATATTGTAAAGCAAAACAAACTAAAAAAATAAAAATTAATTAAAAAAAAAAAACAATGCATGACACAAAATATGTACTCTATCAAACTATCTGCCAGCTACTCTCAGTTTCCTCAGATCACTTAACACTTTTATCTAATGTTTATGTATTAAGTGAATATTATGTATTATTCAGATACTGCCTCTTCCCCTTATCCCACTAGAATAAAGCACTGGGATGGCAGGGACATCTTCTGGATTCACTGATAAATTGCCTGATGCTACCAACATGCTTTACAGATAGTAGTTCAGTTCAGTTCAGTCGCTCAGTCGTGTCTGACTCTTTTCAACCCCATGAACTGCAGCACGCCAGGCCTCCCTGTCCATCTCTAACTCCCAGAGTTCACCCAAACCCACATGCATCGAGTTGATGATGCCATCCAGCCATCTCATCCTCTGTCGTCCCCTTCTCCTCCTGCCCCCAATCCCTCCCAGCATCAGAGACTTTTCCAATGAGTCATCTCTTCACATGAGGTGGCCAAAGTACTGGAGTTTCAGCTTTCGCATCATTCCTTCCAAACAGCCGGGACTGATCTCCTTCAGAATGGACTGGTTGGATCTCATTGCAGTCCAGGGGACTCTCAAGAGTCTTCTCCAACACCACAGTTCAAAAGCTCAATTCTTTGTGCTCAGCTTTCTTCACAGTCCAACTCTCACATCCATTCATGACTACTGGAAAAACCATAGCCTTGACTAGCCAGACCTTTGTTGGCAAAATAATGTCTCTGCTTTAGAATATGATGTCTAAGTTGGTCATAACTTTCCTTCCAAGGAGTAAGCATCTTTTAATTTCATGGCTGCAGTCACCATCTGCAGTGATTTTGGAGCCCAAAAAGATAAAGTCTGACACTGTTTCCACTGCTTCCTCATCTATTTCCCATGAAGTGACGGGACCAGGTGCCATGATCTTCATTTTCTGAATGTTGAGTTTAAGCCAAATTTTTCACTCTCCTAGGCCATTGATAAATATTTTTTGAGTGAATACATAAACTAAGAGACTGCTATTCCTGAGTGCCCTGCAATTAGATCCAAGAGATATGAGTCTCATTCCAAATCAATGAGTAGCTTTAGTTTTGGCCACGTCATTTATCTGAGTTATACTGTCCAATTAAGACAGACCAGATGTTGAACAACTTGAAGGAAACATCAGTCTTTTGGCTCAAGATGATATGCATTTTATTTCTTTTAAGCTTTAACTTTAGAGTGTGTACCTGTATTTAACAATGGGATTCAATAGATTGCTGTATTGTCACCTGTAGAGTAGTTCACCCTTGGGGCATCACAACATAGGATCAACATTACTGAACTACTGTACTTGTGATAATTTCCTGGAGATATATGAGGCTCCCTAATTTTCCAAGGACCAGACTAATCTGAGCATAACTTAAGAAATGTGCTCAATTAATATTAACAGTTCTACTTTATCTTGTTTATAAGTCATGACCCCTTATTATGTAATCATGGGTTATCACAATTAACTGAACTTTAAAAAAAAATTGGCAATATCTGCTTAATTAGTTTCAAGGGAAAACTTAGAGTGATTTTTATTTACAATACTTCCTAAAATTAATCTAGAAAGTCCTCTTGCCTCCATCTGTATATCAAAGACTTACCCAACTTTTACTCCACTCCTCCCTACATTACTGCGAAGTTTGCAGTAAATCCATTCTCTGAAGGCCCTGACTCTACCCTGACCTTTGTATTTTTGTTTGGTTTTATAGTTTAACCATTTATTACAAAGCTAAACACAGTCCATTTTATAATTGAAGGATAATTACTTTACAATATTGTGATGGTTTCTGTTGTACAAAAACCTGAATCAACTCTAAGTATACATATATCTTCTCCCTCTTGAGCCTCCTCCCACCCAGCCCCGATCCTACCCCCTCTAGATAGTCACAGAGCACCAGGCCATGCTGATCTCCCTGTGTTACACAATAGCTCCTACTAGCTATCTATTTTACACATGATAGTGGATGTATGTCAATGCTACTCTCTCAATTCATCTCACCATCTCCTTGCCCCTCTGTGTCCAAGACACAGACATACAGACCATTATATTTTAAATGTTCTCCTTCCGACACTCCCAACATGTTCATGTATTCCATCCACTTTTTTATTCATACTTTTTTCATAAATGTTTATCTCCTTTTAACATGCTATTATAATATATGCCCTTCATACAAGTTCATCCTCTGTGTACAGCCTGCCTTGCTAGAAGTTCCACAGAGCAAGGGTTTGCACGCCGGACTCACTGATACATCCCGAGGACTTGGAATAGTATCTGACACTTAAGCAGCTCTTGATAAGTTTTGTTTAATATATTGTCATTAACACGTTGCTATTCTTTTCATTTTTTAATTCATTCATTTTTTTGGCATGAATTAAATTGTTATGGGCTTTTCTTTTTCTTTCCAAAATTAGACCATAAAGTTGAGGAACGCTGAGTCTTCTCTAAACATCCATACCCTCCCCACTGCCCCCTTGCCCCCGGAAATGCAAGAGCACTATTACACAAATACTAGAAACTCAGTGAACATTAACTGAATGATTGATCAAAGAGATGGCTGAGTCAGTGTTTCTTAGGGAGATTATGCTTTATTCAGTTCAGTTCAGTTGCTCAGTCGTGTCTGACTCTTCACGACCCATGGACCACAGCACTCCAGGCCCCCGGTCCATCGTCAAGTCCCAGAGTTTACGTAAACCCATGTCCATTGAGTTGATGATGCCATCCAACCATCGCATCCTCTGTCATCCGCTTCTTCTCCAGCGTTCAATCTTTCCCAGCATCAGGGTCTTCTCAAATGAGTCCGTTCTTCACATCAGGTGGCCAATGTATTGGAGTTTCAGCTTCAACATCAGTCCTTCCAATGAACACTCAGGACTGATCTCCTTTAGAATGGACTGGTTGGATCTCCTTGCAGTCCAAGGGAGTCTCAAGAGTCTTCTCCAACACCACAGTTCAAAAGCATGAATTCATCAATGCTTAGCTTTCTTTATAGTCCAACTCTCACATCCATATGTAACTACTGAAAAACCATAGCTTTGATTAGATGGACCTTTGTCAGCAAACTAATGTCTCTGCTTTCTAATGTGTCTAGGTTGGTTATAACTTTTCTTCCAAGGAGCAAGCATCTTTTAGCCTCATGGCTGCAGTCACCATCTGCAGTGATTATGGAACCCAAGAAAATAAGGTCTGTCACAGTTTCCATTGTTTCCCCATTTATTTCCATGAAGTGATGAGAACAGACACCATGATCTTAGTTTTCGGGATGTTGAATTTTAAGCTAGCTTTTTCACTCTCCTCTTTCACTTTCATCAAGAGGCTCTTTAGTTCTTCTTTGCTTTCTGCCAGAAGGGTGGTGTCATCTGCATTTTGATATTTCTCCCAGCAATCTTGACTCTAGCCAATGCTTCATCCAGTCGAGCATTCCACATTATGCATATAAGTTAAATAAGCAGGATGACAATATACAGCCTTGACATACGCATTTCCCAGTTTGGAAACAGTGTGTTGTTCTATATCCAGTTCTAACTGTTGCTTCTTGACCTCCATACAGATTTCTCAGGAGGCAGATCCAGTGGTCTGGTATTCCCATCTCTGGAATTTTCCAGTTTGTTGTGATCCACACTGTCAAAGGCTTTGGCATAGTCAATAAAGCAGAAGCAGATGTTTTTTCTGGAACTCTCTGCTTTTGCGATGATTGAATGGATATTGGCAATTTGATCTCTGGTTCCTCTGCCTTTTCTAAATCCAGTTGAACATCTGGAAGTTCATGGTTCACATACTGTTGAAGCCTGGCTTGGAGAATTTTGAGCATTACTTTGCTAGCATGTGATGAGTGCAACTGTGCAGTAGTTTGAACATTCTTTGGCATTGCCTTTCTTTGGGAGCTCCTGCCATAGGTTTTTGTGGTTGTTATTTGTTTTTGGAGTTAATGTAAGATGGGTGTTATAACATTGTGTTTGAAAAAATAATTTCTTCATAGGAACAAAGATTCAGCTCCAATAACCTTATATAAGTTATTAGCACAAGTGAGTGTTTGCAGAAGCTCTGAGATATTGCCCTGCTGGACCAAACTAACATTTGGGAAAAGAAATTATTACCCCAGTAAATTGTGCTTTTCAGCCACTTCTGTAATCCATTCAGCAAGATAGAATTATATTTATTGTATTAACTTTTCTAAGAGATTGAATTTCATTTTCGTCTTCAGGAGAGGTAAATTGTAACATTATTTTGAAATTGCAAAGGATAGTTTATATAACATTTATTTTGTACAATAAAAGATTTCTCAAGAAAAAAATTCAAGTTTTCAAACTATGTCTAATGTCATTTTAATTATAGAAATTAGAAAATTCTGAGGTTTTAAAATTGAGTTTCTTATCTTGACTTGAAATTTTATCTAAATAAAGCAAGGTAGCTCACTGTTTATCCTACTCATAAAAAAGTTTTAAAGCAAATATTATGCACTTTTCAATTTGTCTTTAAATCATAAAATATCTGGAATATGGCTTTTATTTTCACATAAATTATTTTGCTTCATTAATATATTGTGGCAAAAAGCAAAGAGGAACTAAAGAGTCTCTTAATGAAGGTAAAAGAAAAAAATGAAAAAGCTGACTTAAAACTCAACATTCAAAAAACTAAGATCATGGCATCTGGTCCCATGACTTCATAGCAAATTCATGGGCAACAATGGAAACAGTGACAGATTTCTTTTTGTGGGCTCCAAACTCACTGCAGATAGTGACTTCACCCATGAAATTGAAAGACCCTTGCTCCTTGGAAGAAAAGCTATGACAAACCTAGACAGCATATTATAAACAAAGACATTACTTTGCCAACAATGGCCCATATAGTCAAACCTATGGTTTATCCAGTTGTCATGTATTGATGTGAGAGTTGGCCCATAAAGAATTCTGAGCACTGAAGAACTGATGCTTTTGAACTTTGAATTGGAGAAGAATGACCCGCCTCTTGAGAAACCTGTGTTCAGGTCAAGAACCACAGCTAGAACTGAACATGGAACAATGGATTCAAAATTGGGAAAGGAGTATATAAAGGTTGTATGTTATCACCCTGCTTATTTAACTTATATGCAGAGTACATCATGAGAAATGCTAGGCTGCATGACTCATGGCCTGGAATCAAGATTGCAGAGAGAAATATCAATAATCTCAGATATGCAGATGACACCACTCTTATGGCAGAAAGGAAAGAGGAACTAAAGAGCTTCTTGATGAAGGTGAAAGAAGAAAGTGAAAAAGCTGGCTTAAAACTCAACAATCAGAAAACTAAGATCATGGCATCCAGTCCCATCACTTCATGGCAAATAGATAAGGAAACAATAGAAACAGTGACAGACTTTATTTTCTGGGACTCCAAAATCACTGCAGATATTGACTGCAACCATGAAATTAAAAGACACTTGCCTTGGAAGAAAAGCTATGACAAACCCAAACCATACATTCAAAAGCAGAAACATTACTTTGTTGACAAAGGTTTGTATAGTCAAAACTATGGTTTTTCCAGTAGTTATGTGTAGAAGTGAGAATTGGACCATAAAGAAGACTGAGATGCTTTCAAACTGTGATATCGGAGAAGACTCTTGAGAGTCCCTTGGACTGCAAGGAGATAACAAGTCAGTTATCTGGTTTGATAACCAATTAGTTCTAAAGGAAATTAGCTCTGAATATTCATTGGAAGGGGTGATGTTGAAGCTAAAGCTCCAGTATTTGTTCACCTGATGTGAAGAGCCAAAATACAAGAAATGATTCTGATGCTGGGAAAAGTAGAAGGCAGGAGGACAAGGGAACAACAGAGGATGAGATAGTTGGATACCATCACCAACTCACTGGACATGAATTTGAGAAACTCTGGGAGATAGTGAAGGCCAGGGATATCTGATGTGCTGCAATCCATGGGGTTGCAAAGAGTTGGTCGCAACTGAACAACAGTGTCCATAAATAGATTCTAAGTCTGTTATTTTGTCAAATTTGGGGGGGGGAATAAAATGTTTTATGACATTTACGCTTCATATAAAGTTCAAAAAAAAAAAAAGATATGCTTAAAATATATACCTGTTTCCACTGTTTCACTCTCCTAGGCCATTGATAAATATTTTTTGAGTGAATACATAAACTAAGAGACTGCTATTCCTGAGTGCCCTGCAATTAGATCCAAGAGATATGAGTCTCATTCCAAATCAATGAGTAGCTTTAGTTTTGGCCACATCATTTATCTGAGTTATACTGTCCAATTAAGACAGACCAGATGTTGAACAACTTGAAGGAAACATCAGTCTTTTGGGTATAAAAAGTTTTTATAAATATAGCAAATAACTAGTAAACATGTATACAGTTCTTATATAGAGACATTACCTGTATGTCACCTGTCAGTGTTTATATTCATGAATTAATAGGTCTATTCATTAATCCATGTAGTGAATATGGAGCAAAAATTTTCTCCTGAGGAAACTTGGGGAAACATATCTAAGGTTTAGTAAAGGTTGCTGCTGCGGCTGCTAAGTCACTGCAGTCATGTCTGACTCTGTGTGACCCCATAGATGGCAGCCCACCAGACTGCCCCATCCCTGGGATTCTCCAGGCAAGAATACTGGAGTGGGTTGCCATGTCCTTCTCCAATGCATGAAAATGAAAAGTAAAAGTGAAGTCGCTCAGTCATGTCCGACTCTTAGCGACCCCATGGACTGCAGCCTACGAGGCTCCTCCATCCATGGGATTTTCCAGGCAAGAGACCAGAGTGGGGTGCCATTGTGATAGAAAATATAAAACTGCACTCTGGAAAGAATCACAAGCCAGTGTCCCACCCCTGTGACATACACACACTCCCATTCACACACTCATACACAGTAATTTGCATGTAGAGGAAAATCTCCATCCCATGGTAATTAATAAATAATAAGTACCTCCTCTAATTGGATACTACATATAGGATGATCTTTTCATTTTTCTGGATGATAAATCTGAGCTTCTTCATGTATTTGAATAGTAACTATGTCTGAATTTCTCAATTTAAACTTCTCACTCTCTTCAGGCTGTCAGCATTTTGAGTGTTTCTTAAACATATGGACTGATCCCTGGGTATTGAGTGGGTAGTTTCTCTCAAATGGACAATTTATCTGAAACAGCATGAACCTTAGGCTCCCAGCATACAAGTAATGCTCTTTCATTATGAAAACTCAGTCTCATTCCAACTCCTCAGTATTAAAGGTATTAAATACTCCTCAGTATTAAAGGTATACTCCAAAGTATTAAACCTTGGCTTTGTTCACATCTGACCCTTCCCTTGCTGTTTCTAACCATTGAGAAATAACCTACAAGTACCGAGTGCAATAACCATGCTCTTCTTTGTCCACCTCATGGCCTGTCATTATTTTACTACTCCCACAGATGGCTACTCTCAAAGTAATCCTAACACTTCATCTTCATTCCTCACCTTTGTCAGGAGGGCCTGGCATGAGCTCCTATGATCTGAAGTTTAAAACAAACTTGATGGACTTGGAGGGCATTACACTAAGTGAAATTAATCAGACAGAGAAAGACAAATACTGTCACTTATGTGTGGAAACTAAAAAAAAAAACAAAACACACAGGAAACTGGTGAATATAATAAAAAAGAAACAGACTCACATATGTAGGCAACTAGTGGTTACCAACTGGAGAAGGCGATGGCACCCCACTCCTGTACTCTTGCCTGGAAAATCCCATGGACAGAGGAACCTGGTAGGCTTCAGTCCATGGGGTTGCTAGAGTCGGAACAACTGAGCAACTTTACTTTCACCTTCATGCACTGGAGAAGAAAATGGCAGCCCACTCCAGTGTACTTGTCTGGAGAATCCTAGGAATAGGGGAGCATGGTGGTCTGTCATCTATGGGGTCGCACAGAGTTGGACATGACTGAAGAGACTTAGCAGCAGCAGCAGCAGCAACAGTGGTTACCAACGGGGAAAAGTAAGGGGTCAATATAGCAGTGGGGAAATGAGAGGAACAGATTATTGGGTGTAATATAGGCTCAAGGATATATTGTACATCACAAGGAATATAGCAAATATTTTGTAATAACTGTAAAAGCAAAGTAACCATTGAAATTGTATAAAAAAACTTTTAATTAAAAAATTAAAAGAAAATCATTAATCCAAAAAATAAATAAATAAAAGAAGAACAAACAACCAAAAAACAAACTTGAATTCTGAATTATATGTAAAATTTGGAGTTCCTCTTTAGTTCTTACCATAATAGCAGTTTTGGGCAAGACACTCCAAGTCTCTCCTTTTTCACCTTTAAAATGAGGATAATAATACTCACCTCAGGTTTATTGTGAATTATGTGACATGACCTCTGACTTAAATTCCTTAGGACAGAGCTAGAAACACCCAAAACACAATGCAGTTGGTATAATTTTTAATGTGCTAAATTTATATCATTATTGCTAGTTGCTTAAAATGTTAATTAGTTGAATTGTTCAAGTACAAATCAAGGCTAACAGAGCTTTTAAAAATCAGTGAAAATTAGATGTGGCTGAATGTATGAGCATGATATAAAAACAGATTTCATGGAAACTCTAAGAACTATATCTAAGCCTCTTGCAAGTGGGTTAGTAGTAGTCAGCTTCCTTGAGCTATTTCTCTATTTCAAGTTTATCCCATTGCAATAACATAAATGAGATTATGACTTTATAACTCAGAGAAATTAATATATGTAATGTTTGCTATAGCATACTGTTATGTAAGAATTATAGTCGTGATGACACTTATCATATTAAAGATCCAATATTATATTATTTAATTGAGTTTATTAGATTATTTAGGTTTTATCTTGTATATCGGACAAACATTTTTAAATGGAAAAACTCATCTTTTTGGCTTATAATCAGTTTCAGTAAATAACACAGTGTTTATTTTGTATAAAATTGAACCATATTTAGTATTTAGCAAAGAATATAATTGTTCATGCTTTAATAATTTTTATTGAGAAAAAAGGACCCAAATCATCTGTGTGCTATACATGAATAAAAGTGAGTGACAGTTTAACAAATACATTAAATCAAATGTAAAATGTGTCTTTCCAGTTTTTGATTTAGTTAATTAGAAACACTGTCTATCTGAAGAGTTATTCAGCAATCAAGGAAAAGGCTAAGTTTTAGATGCCAAACTAGCTAGATATTTAGAAAAAGAGCAGAGCAATAATTTCACTGCAGTTTTTATGAGTGTCTTGCTTAAATTGAGTATTGATGGGTTCAGTCTCCATTGCTAAATAGAAAAAGAAATGTTTGCTTAGAGCACTTAAAGGACTGAAGGGATGATAAACAATGAGGTGTCTATGAGAGAGGAAAGTGATGTCTAATAGGCTTGCCAACTTACTACTCTGCAACAGCAGCCCTAAAGCTTGATTATTGAATGCTTGATTATGGAAAACTGAATTGCATACCTGCTTGTAGTACCATCTAGGCATTTTGTCACTGTTGATGTCTTGCACTACACCATTTTCTAAAAACCTGTGTAGATCACCATAGGAATCCAACACATTCTTAAACCATTTATTTTTATGTTATTATCTTTTCATCTCCTCTGTTTTCAATTAAATTGGTGAAATATAAACAGCTCAGTAGTATTTAAGCAGTTCTGGTTTTATGCAGTGTTTCCAGTTTCCTTGTTAGTGCAGTAGTATGTCTGGGTACCAGTTTTACAAAATGGATGGATCTGATTTCTCTACAGGGCTGCAGGGATGAATAATGTGATGATCGGGAGTAGAACTTGCTCCTGTGCAAAGATTAGGCCTTTGATGCTGTGATCCACCCTGCAAGCAGACCATGATGCACATTCCTTTATGCAATGTTTGTCCACAAGGACTGACTCTACATCACTCTCTTACATGTCCTCTAGGAGAACATTACACTGCTCTGCAATCTGTCTTTTCAACTCCTTGCAAAGAAATTACAGATCTACAATTGAGTCAACTCATATACAGTAGTAGCTCAATCCCAAGCTCTGTTAAGTCACAGAAAAACTATTTCCAAGTTTATTTTATTTTGTTATTGGTATAGTTTTCCTAAAGCAGAGCAACAGGAGTACATCATTTTCTTTTCCCTTAAAGAACTTCATCAAGGTGTACTGCACAAGGTCATCTCTCTTAAGTTCACCATAAGTAGCTGGGTTGTCTGGCTGTTATCCATTCTCTTGACAATTGCCATATAGCAAAGTTGAGTTTTTAATACCAAATTGTTCCCTAGGGGGAAAAAAAGACAGTAAAATTCATTGGCTTTTTGAGGATACTGTCTTCATAAGCCTTTCAACATTAAACAGGATGTATAAGGCTCCTGGTTGTCATTTGTTGAGTAAATGAACATAACAGTTGTAATGTAGATTGTATTATCTATAAACTCATTGGCAGTGTGGACACTAGCTGATGCAACCTGGTTCTTACTCAGCATCAAGCCTGGTGTGAACACATAAGAGCATTCTCCACCTCACCAGAACTGATTCAAATTTGTTCTTTTTTATGGTGAGCCATGTGCAAAACAGATAGCTGGAGAGAAGTTGCTGTATAACCCAGGGAGCCCAACCCGACACTCTCTGATGACCTAGAAGGGGGAATTGGGGGAGGAGAGGGAAGTTCAAGAGGGAGGTGATTATATGTATAATTATGGCTGACTTGCTTTGCTATTCAGCAGAAACCAACACAGCATTGTAAAGTTTCTCTAATGATCTCCAGTTGATCCAGACAAATGTCAATCTAGGAGATGAATCTGGTTAGAAAAACAAATATCTTAGGGAACTAGAAGCAGCTGAGGAGCACGGCAGCTGGAATCATTACAAACCACATTGTATTTATAAGAAAAATTTCCATAGAGACAAGAGAGACAGACAATTTCTGTTTTCCCACAGGCTGAATCTCACTTGTTTGTATTGTGACTAACAGGTTATCTTGAGGGTTCCTAAGTTAATAAATCTTAGGGTATTCTCTTAGGTAAGTCTGCATTCTTGATTATTTTTAAATGTTTATGATAGAGCCAAAGTGATCAATAAATACCTGTGTTGAATATTACCAACAGTAGAGATATCATACACAACACACAAGCTGCCGAGTAGAACCTGCAGGTGCAGTTATCTGTAAAGCACCTTGTCAAGATGCTTATACTCTCATGGAAGAAAAGTAAAAGTAAACATACACATCCAGTGATATATCTAAACTACTATTATTTTTAAAATCTGCTATACTAATATATTATCAAGAGATTGCTGTGTTGCAGGTGCTGTTTTAAGTGTTTTTCATGTGTGAACAAAATTTTTTAATCAACCTAGGAAATATGCAGTATTGTTTTCTAACTTGCAAAAGGGGAAATTGAGGTAGAAAGAACATAACTTTCCCATGTATTCCCATCTAGTATGTGGTAGAGACAGAATCTGAACCCAAATTGTCTGACACCCTATGAAGAACAGAACTTGCCCTCTCTTAGAAAGTGGTTTATGATGTGCTGGGTGCAACAGGTGGCCAATCTGGAGATGCTTTCAGGCAGTGACATTTCAGGAGAATTCTAAAGGTATTCAGCAACATGTTCTACCCTCTCTCCTTACTGTGTATCATTGTAAAATATATAAGTAAATATGTCCTTTCTTTCACATTCCACCCCCAAACTCACCTTATCCTTATATCTAAGGCTTCCAACCTTTTAAGCCTGTATATGCTGCCTTCACTGTAGATGGTGACTGCAGCCATGAAATTAAAAGATGCTTACTCCTTGGAAGAAAAGTTATGACCAACCTAGATAGCATATTCAAAAGCAGAGACATTACTTTGCTGATTAAGGCCCGTCTAGTCAAAGCTATGGTTTTTCAAGTAGTCATTATGGATGTGAGAGTTGGACTGTGAAGAAGGCTCAGCGCCGAAGAATTGATGCTTTTGAACTGTGGTGTTGGAGAAGACTCTTGAGAGTCCCTTGGACTGCAAGGAGATCCAACCAGTCCATTCTGAAGGAGATCAGCCCTGGGATTTCTTTGGAAGGAATGATGCTAAAACTGAAGCTCCAGTACTTTGGCCACCTCATGCGAAGAGTTGACTCATTGGAAAAGACTCTGATGCTGGGAGGGATTGGGGGCAGGAGGAGAAGGGGATGACCGAGGATGAGATGGCTGGATGGCATCACTGACTCGATGGATGTGAGTCTGAGTGAACTCTGGGAGTTGGTGATGGACAGGGAGGCCTGGTGTGCTGCAATTCATGGGGTTGCAAAGAGTCGGACATGACTGAGCGACTGAACTGAACTGAACTGAACTGATGCTGGCTTATACCATGATCCCATTCCTGGGTTCAAATGTCAGAACTTGACATGAAGACTGTCATTTTAGGAATCTGAGAAGCTAATGTATCCTCATCTCTTGTAGAAATTTGCTTCAAATTAAGTTTGTAGTTGCCCCTTACATCAGAGTAAATTATCTTTTTATGCAAGCTTTCCATGTGGGTCAGATTAAATATAACTCCCAAACACAACTTGACACACTCCTATCATATTGCATCAGCATGATAATTCTCAACCTAGGCATGAAAAAAATTAAAATTTTTCTGTTCATAATTGAACAACATAGTCTTCTTTCCTATTCTGGTGCTAAAATTATCAAACTCTGAGCTTTTTTTGCTTTATTAATCCACTTTCTTTTCTAATAACAATATCGTTAGTATCCAGAGCAACTATTTAACAAAATATTACATAAAAAAAAACTTTACCACCTTCTAGCAATATTTCAACATTTTCTTTCATAGGCAATTTGCTTTAGGGCTCAAAGTACTGTTTCTGTCAGACTCATAAAATGTTATTTTATACAATATAAATTCATACATATTCTATAATATAGCTATAGATCAAAATGTGGAATATATATTCACTAAATAACTATAATTCAGAAAATCTATGCCTGTTTTTTCTTATCTGTAAAATGGAAATACCTGTTTTTTTCAACTATTATTCAGGGCAGGAAAAGTTAAAAACCTTGTAAGATAGTGATAGAAAAGTCATAAAAATCATATTAAGATGATCAAAGTCAAAACATTAATAATTATATCTAAATATAAGTATATAATCATAATATAAACAAAACATAATAAATCTAATTAAAGTATTAATTATTATCAATAATAACTTTGACTTTCCTCATCTATGAAAGAATAATTATCTGGAAAAGAATTGTTTCATGGATTGGTATCAGTACACAATTATATTTGTGTAGTGCTATACAAAGACTTGGGTTTCCCTGGTAGTTCAGCTGGTAAAGAATCCACCTGCAATGCAAAAGACCCTGGTTCAATTCCTGGGTTGGAAAGATCCCCTTGAGAAGGTATAGATACCCACTCCAGTATTCTTGGGTTTCCCTGGTGGCTCACATGGTAAAGAATCTGCCTGCAATGTGGGAAACCCATGTTTGATCTCTGGGTTGGGAAGATCACCCAGAGAAGGGCATGGCAATCCACCCCAGTATTCTTGCCTGGAGAATCCCTATGGACAGAGGAGCCTGACAGGCTACAGTCCATAAAGTTGCAGAGTCAGACACTATTCAATGGCTAAGCACAGCACAATACAACATACGAAGACTTATCTTTTGACTAATAGAGAATGCACATTACACTTAAACTAATTAATTGAATTTTAACTATCATCCGGTTATTAGATTCCTCCTAAAAATACAAAATGAAGACTCTTATTTCTCTACACACATCACTGTTGACTTTTTAGTACTTTTCTTCTAAGGGAATGATCTCCCCCAAATAACAAATTGTAGTGCCAATCTGCAAAACCAGAATGAATACATCCTCATTCTCAAAATTTGGCTTCAATATTGAGACTGACGGCCTTGCTTATCAATTAGAGTGTGTAAGTTTTATTACTCACATAATGAGTTTTCTGATAACTTACAGTGGCTTTCAAACAGGTCCAAAAACAGAAAGGCAGAAAAAATGCAAAGGAAACTGACTTGGGGGTTTTATGGTGGTTAGGTGGAATGTAGGGGTGAGGATTCCCACTTCTGAGCAGTTGTGTGACGCTGTCATAGGCACTAAAGGATTATCCTGACATTTTAATCAGCTACACTTACTAGACCACAGTCTAGTGTAAATGTACATTTTATTTGCACTGAGAAACCAGAAACTTCGTGTGACTGGCTTTATTGAGGTGGTCTGGAACTGAAAAGGCAATATCTTTGAAATCTGCCCAAAATACGACTTACATTTTGACTGCTTGGTACAAAATGGGCTCTGCAGTGGTCCAGACAAGAGGACAGTGGCTTGTATCCAAGTGGTGACACAATGACACCAGGGATGGGGGAAAACTAGCTATTTGTGTGTAGGTAGAACATTGCAAATTCTTGGTAGGACAGGGGTGGGAGGTGAGGGTAAGTGTGGGACACAAAAGAACCTTCTATTTTTGGCTATAGCAACCATGAAGATGGTTGCAATGGCCCCTTTCCAATCCAGCCCATTTCACGCTGCCTCCAGGAAGGCCCCAGCTCCTTGTGAGGACCTGTCTTACTGGGTCAGACCCAATTGCTGAAAATAAATACACTAATTTAATAAAAGAAATATGTGGAATGATTAAAAAAAAAAACAAAGAAATGAAGCCTTCAGAGGGATAAGTGTTCTGTGAAAAATGCTAGGTGAAATAAAAAAGGAAAGTAAATATTTGTACAAAGGGTTCCCTAATTGTCACAGCTGACAGGTATGCATATATTTCAGTTCAGTTCAGTCGCTCAGTCATGTCCGACTCTTTGTGACCCCGTGAACCACAGCACGCTAGGCCCCCCTGTCCCTCACCCACTCCCGGAGTCCACCCAAATCCATGTCTATTGAGTCAGTGATGGTATCCAACCTCTGTCGTCCTCTTCTCATCCTGTTGTCCCTTTCTCCTCCTGCCCTCATTCTTTCCCATATCAGGATCTTTTCAAATGAGTCAGCTCTTCATATCAGGTGGCCAAAGTATTGGGGTTCCAGCTTCAAAATCAGTCCTATCAATGAACACCCAGGACTGATCTCCTTTAGGATGGACTGGTTGGATCTCCTTGCAGTCCAAGGGACTCTCAAGAGTCTTCTCCAACACCACAGTTCAAAAGCATCAATTCTTTGGCATTCAGCTTTCATTATACTCCAACTTTCATACCCATACATGACCAACAGAAAAACCATAGCCTTGATTAGATGGACATTTGTTGACAAAGTTATGTCTCTGCTTTTTAATATGATGTCTAAGTTGGTCATAACTTTGCTTCCAAGGAGTAAGCATTTTTAAATTTCATGGCTGCAATAACCATCTGCAGTGATTTTGGAGCCCAGAAAAATAAAGTCAGCCACTGTTCCCCCATCTATTTCCCATGAAGTGATGGGACCAGATGCCATGATCTTCATTTTCTGAATGTTGAGCTTTAAGCCAACTTTTTCACTCTCCTCTTTCACTTTCATCAAGAGGCTCTTTAGTTCTTCTTCACCTTCTGCCATAAGGGTGGAGTCATCTGCATATCTGAAGTTATTGATATTTCTCCCAGCAATTTTGATTCCAGCTCGTGCTTCTTCCGGCCCAGCGTTTCTCAGGATGTACTCTACATATATGTTAAATAAGCATGGTGACAATATACAGTCTTGAATGTACTCCTTTTCCTATTTGGAACCATTCTGTTGTACTATGTCCAGTTCTAACTGTTGCTTCCTGAGCTGCATATAGGTTTCTCAAGAGGCAGGTCAGGTGGTCTGATATTTTAATCTCTCTCAGAATTTTCCAGTTTATTGTGATCCACACAGTCAAAGGCTTTTGTATAGTCAATAAAGCAGAAATAGATGTTTTTCTGGAACTCTTGCTTTTTCCATGATCCAGCAGATGTTGGCAATTTGATCTCTGGTTCCTCTGCCCTTTCTAAAACCAGCTTGAACATCTGGAAGTTCACTGTTCACTTATTGCGAAGCCTGGCTTGGAGGATTTTGAGCATTACTTTACTAGCATGTGAGATGAGTGCAATTGTGCGGTAGTTTGAACATTCTTTGGCATTGCCTTTCTTTGGAATTGGAATGAAAACTGCCCTTTTCTAGTCCTCTGGCCACTGCTGAGTTTTCCAGATTTGTTGGCATATTGAGTGCAGCACTTTCACAGCATCATCTTTCAGGATATGAAATAGCTCAACTGGAATTCCATCACTTCCACTAACTTTGTCTGTAGTGATGCTTCCTAAGACCCACTTGACTTCACATTCCAGGGTGTCTGGCTCTAGGTTAGTGTGAGTTATCACACCATCATGATTATCTGGGTCATGGAGATCTTTTTTGTACAGTTCTTCTGTGTATTCTTGCCTCCTCTTCTTAATATCTTCTGCTTCTGTTAGGTCCATGCCATTTTTGTCCTTTATCGAGCCCATCTTCGCATGAAATGTTCCCTTGCTATCTCTAGTTTTCTTGAAGAGATCTCTAGTCTTTCCTGTTCTGTTGTTTTCCTCTATTTCTTTGCATTGATTGCTGAGGAAGGCTTTCTTATCTCTCCTTGCTATTCTTTGGAACTCTGCATTCAGATGCTTATATCTTTCCTTTTCTCCTTTGTTTTTTGTTTCTCTTCTTTTCACAGCTATTTGTAAGCCCTCCTCAGATAGCTATTTTGCTTTTTTGTGTTTCTTTTTCTTAGGGATCATCTTGATTCCTGCCCCCTGTACAACGTCATAAACCTCCATCCATAGCTCATCAGGCACTCTTTTTGTCAGATCTAGTCCTTTAAATATATTTCTCACTTCCACTGTATGGTCATAATGGATTTTTTAGGTCATACCTGCATGATCTAGTGGTTTTCTCTACTTTCTTCAATTTAAATCTGAATTTGGCAATAAGGAGTTCATGATCTTAGCCACAGTCAGCTTCCAGTCTTGTTTGTGCTGACTGTATAGAGCTTCTCCATCTTTGGCTGCAAATAATATAATCAATTTCATTTTGGTGTTGACCTTTGGTGATGTCCATATGTAGAGTCTTCTGTTGTGTTGACCAGTGCATTCTCTTGGCAGAACTCTATCAGTCTTTGTCCTGCTTCATTCTAAATTCCAAGGCCAAATTTGCCTGTTACTCCAGGTGTTTCTTGACTTCATAGTTTTGCATTCCAGTCCCCTATATTTACAAACCAGATTTGTAAATTTGCAAATTACTTAAAGGGGTTTTGAGGTAAATTCCTTGATTTTTTCATAAGTGTGATACAATTCACTGTTTCATTAATGAGACAATTTTCTCATCTCCTAAAAATGAAATAATTTGGTTCATTGTTTCTAAAGCAGCTATTTACTCAAATCATGTGTCACTCTGTAGGTGTGCAAATAATGATTGATGTATGATATTAAAAATACATGTGTATTTTTAATTAGAATGGGACTGGAAGGGGATTTTAAATAAGGGTAACTTCGTGTTTGAGAATGATGAATGAGTCCAAAATTCTTCCCTGAGCTTTGTTTATTTAGGTCTTTGATGTTTCTACATTGTCAGCTAAAAGGAAATTCTGTTTTTTTACAAACAGTCCTCTAATGATAACAAATGGTCAAATTCAACCTGGCAAAATCCCCTTTTTCAGAGCATTCTTGCTAGAGATTAATGACACAGTAGCTACTGTATGCCCAACCTGTTCTACAAAAGATATAACAATATGTAAAGTGAGGAGTTAACATGAACAAGAAAGTCATCTTAAACAAATTCCTTTTCATTTAGATTGTTCACTTTCCAAAGTTCGAGACATTTTATGTTGCTTTTTGGTTGATTAGACTGTCCCATTTACAAGGAAATCAGAAGGATATTACTAAAAAGACTTCAGAAGTCAAATAGCTTGACCTTAAATTATGGTGATGACCTCTGAACCAATCTATCTCTTATTTGTCCCAGAAAGTTGCATGAATAATAAATAAAACTGTGTCACCAGAGGTCTCCACAGGTGCTGTGTAAACCAAAGATCTAACAACACAGCAAAGCTTGAGTCTGAAAGCTAAAAATCAAGAACTGGTCTATGTAGTAAAACTGTAATAGTAGCATAGCTGGTTGATAGCCATGACAGCCAGGTTGAATTAAATAAGAAAAAAATAAAAAAGAAACAATTGTGTTCCATTGCTATATTCCTTTAAAATCTAATAGAAGCAGAAATACAAGTGTTTACCATTCCTTTAGCAAAATAGATTTTTCAAAAGATGAATGTATCCACCTGTGTTTTACACAGGTGGATATACATAAAACATATATCATGTCAGCAAGCACTAGTTTTCTCTAATGGTTAGAAGTTATGTGACTTAAAATTTACTCTAAATTCAGCAGTTAAGGTGAGTGAATCATTTTCTCTGCCAAATATAGAGGAATAGAAGTTGTTTTATTGATGCATTCATTTAGTAAGCCCACACTACCTCATTAACTAAAGGAGGCATATAAACCTGCAACAATTTGCAGACTATTATGTCAGATTCATTAGGGATTAAGTAAAACTACTGCAAATCAATTCATGAGTATTACTGGAATTTAATCAAGTAAGGATCTTTGACAAAATGCTAACAAACTATGCATTTATGTAATAAATGTAATTGATATTTGCTTGTGTGCTTCTTCTCATACCATGATTCATTGATAATCTGTTGTAACTGATCCATATTTTGAACTGAGTGGAAATTCACCTAAGTTAAAAAATACAAGTCAAAATGTATTGCTTTACAAATATATGTAAACAAAATATATTAATACTTCCTATTTTAAAAAATTATATTAAAATACAAATAAAAAATATCTATGGTAAATGTTCTGACATCTTTTAAAATCATTTTATTTTTGTAATGTTTGTGCTTGTGTTCAGCCATTCAGTTGTGGCTGACATTTTGAGACCCCCATAGACTGTATCCCACCAGGCTCCTCTGTCCATGGGATTGTCTGGGGAAGAATACTGGAGTGGATTGCCACTTCCTACTCCAGGGGATCTTCCTGACCCAGTGATTGAACCCATGTCTCCTGAGTCTCCTGTATTGGCAGGCAGTTCTTTACCACTGAGCTACTTAGGAAGACAGTTTTGTAATAGGGAAGAACAAATATGATTTCATATTAGATCTGTTTCTTTCACTTTAACCTTTGTATTCTATTGCTTTTGCTACAAGTTAATGTTGCATATAGCCTGAAAAATAAAGGAAGCCCATTCTCAAGGCTAACAACTGTAAGAACAAAGGATTCCCACACCGAGAAGTTTGCAACGACCATCCTCTCCCTAACCTTGCCTTTAAAAGTGCTTTACTAAAACCCTTCAGAAAGTTTAGGGTTTGGGGGAGAGGGGGCAAGAGCCACTCAATCTCCTTGCATGGCTCTGCAATAAACATTTATTTGCTCCAAACTCCAATGTTTTGGTTTGTTTGGCCTCACTGTTTGACACACAAACTTGCATTCAGTAACATTTTTTTAAACTGATCTTAAAAACTGCTATTATATCTAGATGCAGTAAAGTATTAAGACACGATCTCTGTATCCAGAATTCCAGTTATGACTGTGCAACTCTCAGTAAGTTACTTGACTTCTCTGTGATCCAGTTACCTCATCTGTAAGATGAAGTCTAATATTGGAAACTACTTCTGAGATTGTCTGATTTCATAAATGGACATAAGTAAAGTTTTTAAAATAGCAGGTGGTACATTGTCAACAATGATAAAATATCACCCTTTGTTTTAAATTACATCCAATCAGTTTTTCACCTTTTGTGTTACATGGAATTCCTTTAAAGTTTAGTGAAATGTTTTTCATAATAATGCCTTTTTAAGTACTCCAAAAAAGTGAAAAGTATTATAGAGGAAATCATATTGAAATACACTTCTATCAACACCTTTCCAGGGAACTGAGAATACAAGATAAGATCCTCAGATTTTTTGATGTCAAATAGGTCTTGCTGTTACTCATTGCTTTAGGTGGTTTATTTTTTCCTATAATCCACTCTGTATTCCTGCAGTATCATTGGATAATTAATTGTCCTTCATGTGGAATTCTATTGTTCATTAAGAAAGACAAATAAGGAAGTTTAGGCTATGGTTTTTCCAATGGTCATGTATGGATGTGAGGGTTGGACTGTGAAGAAAGCTGAGCCCTGAAGAATTGATGCTTTTGAACTGTGGTGTTGGAGAAGACTCTTGAGAGTCCCTTCGACTGCAAGGAGATACAACCAGTCCATTCTAAAGGAGATAAGCCCTGGGTGTTCTTTGGAAGGAATGATGCTAAAGCTGAAACTCCAGTACTTTGTCCACCTCATGTGAAGAGTTGACTCATTGGCAAAGACTCTGATGCTGGGAGGGGTTGGGGGCAGGAAGAAAAGGGGACGACAGAGGATGAGAAGGCTGGATGGCATCACCAACTTAATAGGTGTGAGTTTGAGTGAACTCAGGGAGATGGTGATGGACAGGGAGGCCTGGCATACTGTGATTTATGTGGTCACAAAGAGTTGGACACGACTGAGTGACTGAACTGAACTGAGTCTTTTATGCTAATTCTAGGGCTTCCCAGATTGCTAGTGGTAAAGAACCTGCCTGTCAATGCAGGAGACCTGAGTCACAGATTCCATCCCTTTGTCTGGAAGATCTCCTGGAGGAGGGCATGGCAACCCACTCCAGCAATCTTGTCTGGAGAATTCCATGGACAGAGGAGCCTGGCAGGCTACAGTCTATAGGACTGCAAAGAGTCAGACACAGCTGAAACAATTTAGCATGCATGTACACACTAATTCTATCCTGAAAATTTAGATTATGTAACATAATATGTATATATTTCCAAATATTTTCCAATATCTGTGCATATATAAGGTGAATCTATGTTATATTAACCTCTCCAAAATAGACCATTTCTCAATCAGATGTAGAGTCCTTCGAAAAATTTAAATTTCAACAATATTTTAAAATAATGAAAGTGTTGAGTGATAATGCACAAAACCTCTGGAAGAATAAATTAAATGAATAATAACATTAAATGTATATCAAGAAAAAGGCTTTTTAAAAAATATCAAATAAATAGGAAGACAATTGCTTATATAAGTACTATGCAAATTGGATAAAATGTCCTAAATTTCTATAATGAATAAAGCAAAGGACACCTACAAAGAAGCCAATAGTAGGTCATATACAGAATGGAAGGAAATAAAATCTGCAAATATATGAGGTTTATAAATCTTTCTAAAACAAAGTTAAACAAATCCTACTGACTGTCCACCAATAAACACTGAAAATTTCAGTAAATATTCTCTGTAGAATCCACTATAAAACAAGTGCAAATTTATTCAGTACTTACATTTAACTCTTATGTGATAATTTTGTTAAAAAGTTCCTACAGTTGAATTGATTTAGCCTCCTCAGTGATAACACCTGCAAAATACATAATGCAGTAGACTTTTAATTTTAAAAATAAATGAAATGAAAACAAGTGAAAAATATGATGCATAATGACTTTGAGATCTTTAATACATTAGTCAAGATAATTTTAAAATTAGTTGCCAAATAATTATAAACAGTTATTAATATTCTAAAGGAAATCAGTCCTGGGTGTTCTTTGGAAGGAATGATGCTAAAGCTGAAACTCCAGTACTTTGGCCACCTCATGGGAAGAGTTGACTCATTGGAAAAGACTCTGATGCTGGGAGGGATTGGAAGCAGGAGGAGAAGGGGACGACAGAGGATGAGATGGCTGGATGGTATCATCAACTCGATGGACATGAGTTTGAGTCAACTCCGGGAGTTGGTGATGGACAGGGAGCCCTGGCATGCTGCAATTCATGGGGTCGCAAAGAGTCGTACATGACTGAGCGACTGAACTGAACTGAACTGAACATGTTCAAAATGAGCAGTTATTCAGTAGTTTTAGTGTTATTTCCTCCATGCCACAAAGGTACTGAAATTATAATCCAAAAAATGGGAAAAGCTCAGGGGATAGGATTTCATCAATACTAAATGCACTCCCCAAAGGGAACCTTCAGCAGAAAAATAAGAAAATTGTTGATGTGCAAAATAGCTCTGTAATTGATATTAACAACTATTCAGGGTAAACAATGTTAAACATAGTTCCACTTATTCATCTCTTAGGTTTAATTTGAAACCAAATGAAGTATTATTTAAAAAACACAAAATGCATATTTTTTCTTTAGCTTTTCCAATTAAAGGTGGGAAGAATTCAAATTCCTCTGACATAGTTTACCCTCAGCATTTCTTTTCCCTATGCCATTTAGTTACTTATCAGCAACAACAACAAAAAAAAAAAAAAAGAGAGAGAGAAAAGTTTATACTTAGCCAAATAAGGAGTTGGTGAGCAGGTAGATGCTAAATGTATCAAATAAGTTTTCTGTTCTATTTGCACCAGTTCAACAAAAATGCCAGGGCCTGTAACTTACATAGCAAAGTCAATTTCAAACTCCCTCAAATCACTGGATCCAGGATAAACTAGGGAGAGCAGGATGTATCCAAAGATAAGGGGACACTCAATCAAAATGTCTGCTTTCTTCTGCTTTCATCCATAATGCTGTATTTCAAAATCTTACATGGCCATGATGTCAAAACCAAATATCACACACACACACACACACACACACACACACACACACACAAACAGAGTTTTGGAAAGAAATGATTTTACTCTCTCAGAAGGCCTGAGGAGTTAAAAAAAAAAAGAAAGACAAAAAATTTAGGTTATTTATTTAGGTACAAGCAACTTTGCATTTAGCTTTAGAGTATTCATGGTAGGATCTATGAACTTCCAGTGTTAACAGCTACAAGTTATTTACTGTGAGCCTTATGTAAAACAAGACATCTTTGCTTGTCTATGACCAATTATAATTAAATAAAATGGATCCTCAAAGATTAAATACATAGGGCTTCTTTTTCAAACCCAGCCAACAAGAGAGTATACAATAATCCAACAAAGTATTAACAGCACACAAAATAAGACACGTATATGTAAAAACACACATATACACGTGTAGTAGGTTGACATCTGTCTTCTGTTTTCAGTCTCTATAGAATTTAACATTTCAAAATAAATTCTTACACACTACTCTCTATATAGTAAACAGTAAATTACTCTGTAAATAGTCACTGCTATTACTATTTCGGGCTATTTCCATGTACATAAGATAGAGCCTTTAAAGAAATATTTTTCAATCAGGTCTTTGGACTTTTAGCCATGCATGCCAAAGTATTAATATATTAAGCAAAAATTTTCAGGTGGCCTGTTTGTATTTTACCTATCCAAACAAATGTGCTGTTATACTAGTCCCTTACATGTACTGTTGGTGTAACTAAGCTTTTGGTTTTCTGACTACCATTTGGTTTCTTCATTTATCAGAAGGTAGAATTTCTATCTTCTTTCATTCTTGGTGTGTTGAATGCACACTATGAAGCTAAACTACCAGGATCAGGATCCTGGTTCTACCACCTACTGAAATACAGAGATTAGTGAACCATATTGGAGAGTGCAGACCTAGACTTTGTCATGATGGGTATAAAAATTGATATTTGTATAATGAAAACTCACATTAAAGACTGTCATGGAATTGGCAATTAAAAACAATTAAGAAACTAAAAAGTAAATAAATAACAAAATACAGAGATCAATAATAATATATTTGGAGTTTTCACTGAGGATTGAATAGGCTAATATACATCTAAAAACATTAAGGAGTCCTGCCTTCCTTCAAAAAAAGTGATTTTAAATGTTGGCTATTATGATCATTCATTCATTCATTCATAAGCTAGGACACATAAAAAATGAAGTTTACAAAATTTCTGTACAGGCTCTAATCTCCATCTGATTGTTCATATTCACTGTCTCTCTCTCTCTCTCTCTCTCTCTCTCTCTCTTTTTTTCTTTTTCACTGAGAGAAATGGAAGTAGTTGGAGGAGAATTTTCACAATTGTTTAGCATCACACCTACTCACCTGCATCTCCACCCAGAGAACAATTATCTTTTCTCTTAGGTAATCTAACTGTTCACTTGTACCCTGAATCCTAAAGTTTTTGATCTATACCTTCTTTCTCTTGCTTCATCAACTATATCAAGTATGTAACTATCCCTTTTTACCTTTCCAATGGCTCTAGGAATCCAATATCATTTCTCAGTTGACTTATCACAAAACTCCTCTGCAATCAGTCTCCCTGTGTCTGTCCTTGCCTCTCCTACAATTCGGCTCAAGACAGCCACCAGGGTATGACTTTCCTCTGCTGAAATTCTTCTGATGTTTTCTAACATCATTTTAATTTACACAAATACCTACCTGGCATCAATGTCTCTCCTATTTCAGTCCTGTTCCTCTGAGTTTATGATTTTCCTTGAGCATATCACCCTAGGAGCGTTGCAAAGTTTCCCTCAAAATCCATATGGATTTGTATTTCTTCCTCATCTCCTCAGGCCTTTCTTTGCCATCTTATTATTAAGTCTTCTCTGAAAACACTATTAGAAATTGCATCAAGACTAACCAGGAAATTTTATCCTCCTGTTTTGCTGTATTTTTCCTCATAATATTGCCATTATCTGTTATCTGGTTTGTTAATATTTGTTGATTTGTTGAATTATGTGTGCAATTAAAAAACACAGTATATAATCAACTATGAAAAGTGTTAGTCACTCAGTCACATCCATCATTTTGTGACACAATAGACTGTAGCCTGCCAGGCATCTCTGTCCATGGAACTCTCCAGGCAAAAATATTGGAGTGGATACACATTCCCTTCTCCATGGGATCTTCTTAATCCAGGGATTCAGCCGAGGTTTCCTGCATTGCAGGCCAATCCTTTACCATCTGAGTCACCAGGGAAGCCCTTCAATTAAAAAAAAAAAAAGTTGAAACTAAAGAAATTGAAAGGTTAACCTGCTGTTGTGGGGGAAACAGTGTGCAGGGTAGAATGGGATTGGCAGGGAGCAGAGGAGAGATTATTAATATGACATCCCTTTAGGTTAGGCATGCTCCTCCTTTTCTATTACAGTAAGTCCCCTACATATGAACCTTTCACTTGCAAACTTTCCAAGATGTGAATGTGCATTTGCATATCCAATCACTTAAGTTAGTTCATGTGTCTGGTGAACACTGTCGAATGTGTGCAGCCTCTACAAATGATTGTGTTTTTGTGTATTTTACTGCACAGTATATAGAGTACAGATCTTTATTTCAAGCCCAAGAACAAGTGTAAAAGTGATGATCTAGTTGGTACAGTACTATCCAGACGTCATTGGATCATTTTTTTCAAGAGGGTAGATATATGTGAACCCAGCAAGGAACCAGAATCTATGCATCAACGTCAGGCATGAGTGACACTGCAGCTTTCCCTCCACCTCGTATTGCTGATGATCCTTCAGCTCTACTGTCTCCTGCCCCCTCCCCATCCTCCAGTCAGTGACTCTTTGGCCTGTTCACTCGATGCCAGCCCCTGTATGTCTGTATGGTACTGCACTACTGGACTTTTCAAAGTACTGTACTATAAGATTCATTTTTTTCTTATTTTTTTGTGCTTTTTTTTATGTATTATTTGTGTAAAAAGTAGTATGAACCTATATAGCCAATTGTGTTAACTGGGTACCTAGGCTAACTTTGTTAGACTTATGAACAAATTAGACTTACAAATGTGCTCTCAGAACAGAACTCATTCATATGTAGGGGACTTGCTGACTGAAATCATAGAAAACTGTGTAGATCTTGAAAAAATAGACATGACTTCCTCTCAAAAAAAAAAAAAAATCAGTGGAATACCAAGACTCTCTGGAGTACTACTCAACCTCTAAGCCTCTAAAGGTGAAGGTGAAGGTGAAGGTGAAGGTGAAGGTGAAGGTGAAGTCGCTCAGTCGTGTCCGACTCTTTGCGACCCCATGGACTGAAGCCCACCAGGCCCCTCAGTCTATGGAATTTTCCAGGCAAAAGTACTGGAATTGGTTGTCATTTCCTTCTCCAGAGCCTCTAAAAGATAAGTAGAATTGCTGGGATAGACAGGGCCACGCCGTGAAACAATAACACAAATGTGAGTAAACCTACCAGATTATTCTCACTACTGTATCCAAATTCTCCTGCAGTAGTGATTCTTTGCTAATCCCATCTCAAATGACTCTTCCTAGCCTCATCTTTAACTTTTTTTAATATGCAATTTAAACAATGAAATGGGAGACTTAACTATTTCCTTTTGCTCTAGTTGCTATGGGATATAGTGGCACCCACTTTTGTATTATTAAGCAATTAACTCAAATATTGAGAACTATGAGCATATTACCTTCATAAGCATGAGAACTTATAAAGAATAGCCAATTCAAACAATTTTTTTTCCAAAATACGTGTAATTAAAATGAAATTCAGTAATATGTAAAAAATATTTTACACAGTTTTTCAATGATATTCTGAAGCCCATTTTAAGGTAGTGAATTAGAATTAAGCAATAGCCATTAACTTCTTTTTTTATTTTTTTAATTAAAACTTTTTTTAGTTTGTTTTGCTTTACAATACTGTATTCATTTTGCTATACATTGACATGAATCAGCCACGAGTGTACATGATCTCCCAATCCTGACCCCCACCTCCCCTCTCCGGCCCCACACTGGAGTATTACTCAGCCATTAAAAAGAATACATTTGAATCAGTTCTAATGAGGTGGATGAAGCTGGAGCCGATTATACAGAGTGAAGTAAGCCAGAAAGAAAAACACCAATAGAGTATACTTACACATATATATGGAATTTAGAAAGATGGTAATGATAAACCTGTATGCAAGACAGCAAAAGAGACACAGATGTATAGAACAGCCATTAACTTCTATATATATATCTATATAAAATAGACGACTAATAAGGACCTACTCTATCACACAGATAACTCTACTCAATATTCTGTAATAATCTATGTTGGAAAAGAATCTGAAAAAGAATGAATTATGCATATGTATAAACTGAACCACTTTGCTGGGTACCTGAAAACTAACACACCATTGTAAATCAACTATATTCCAATAAAATTCTTAAAAAATAAAAATAAGTTAGATGTTGTCATTCCAAGGTTCAAGCTCTTGTCAACTGAGAATCAGAAGAGGGAGGCGACTCAAACTGCAAGTTTGCTAGTAAAGCTGCTCTTACAATTTAGAGAACACTCATAAATCAACAGTGTGGCAGAGGTTCCCACTCATACATTCATCATGTAACTTCCATTCTGACACATTGGATATAATCAATCAAATGCTGAAGACAACCCTCCCCTAAATCATGAGACCATAGAATTTATGATGATAGTGTAGATAATAATAAAAGAAAAATTAGAAACTACAGGAACAGACTATCACTATGGTAATATGAGTAACAATATTAACAACTATAAATTTTAGAGTAACTACTGCCTGATCTTAGGACATTGATGTATACTATTTTCAATACTTAAAGCAGGTTTCCAAAGCTCATTCTTACTCTATATAACAAAAGTCCAGACTGAGATTCAGAGGAGTTAAATTATGTCTTTAATCAAACAACTAAATAAACAGTAGAGCTGAAATTATAATCCAGGTCTATCTTATTTCAAAGCCCTTATTCCTTAAATTATGTCAAACTTCCTCTCATGATTGTACTTAGTAAATGCCTTAATAATAGTCAAAAAATATATTTGAAATCTAAAGCAAAAAACTCTTAGGGACAATTATTAATCAAATTGACATAAGAACAACTTGAAGACAAGTTGCAAAGGAGAATGGTATACAATTTTTTATATCATAGACTCTATGGGAATAATAAAAATATTTGTATGAATATGGTTGAAAACTCCAAAAATGAAAGCTTATGTCTTTAGTTATTATTAACAAATGGCCAAATACAATCAGAAATACATACAAAGTTAGATAAACATTCATATGACTTTAATTCTAATACTTTGTGTCCTATTATCATTATAATAATATTTCCAAATTTACTAAACTTAATAAACAAAACATAAGGAAATAAAATACAAGAAAAACATATATACTTCATACATCTTTATGTACAGTATACAGAAAACATTTCTGTGTCTTATCTTACATTGACATTTCTATATTCATATTTAGGATTAAAACATAAACCTGATTACAGCCAGCTTTTTTAAATGTCAAGGGAGAATACAACCATGCCTCAAAGCATAAAAAAATAGTGAAATATTTTGTAATAATTTCTATGGTTAAGATGAGTACAGAGACTTGGAGCCCAAAGGAAGGAGTAATGGATTCTGCCGAGGTGGAGGAGTAGGAATTGGTAATAAAAAGACCTCAGAGAGAAGGTATAATTCGAGCTATGCCTTGAAGGATAAATGAATTCCACAGGGTTAAAAGAGAGGAAATAATATTTCAGGCAGAGAATAACATGAGCAAAGGCCCAGAGGAACAAGAGATCATGGATAACTCATTTCAGTGTTAGAAATCTTTGAGGCCTAGAATATAGGGTTCTTGGAAGTGGAGCTGGAGAAAAGTTTACAAGAAACAAGTCTAAAGGAAGGATTAGAGCTATGAGTATTTTCATTAAGAGGTTGGAATTTATTATATACTTAAGGGGGCAAAGAAAGATTTAAATAAAGAAAAATGGAAATCTATATTTCCACAAAATTGATTCCACAAGCATCACTGAGGTTGAATTCAAAGATAAAACTATTACCATAGGGTAGCTACGAAAGGAAAAATGATGGTTTGGATTAGGGGTAAGAAGTCATGTCAAGGATATTTTTGAACAGAAAGAATTTAAGGATCTGCCTGTGGAGGGTATGAAACTTAAGGATAGCCGAATAGCCAAAGCATCATTAAATGGGCAGGAAATATATTGAAGCTGCAAGAAATGTTCACTTTCAAGAGTAGCACTTGATTTCTCTGTAAACCTTCACATATAGATATACTTAATAGATGGTTGGGATATGAGTCAGGAGAAATCTGAGAATCGGAAAGATACAATATAAAATAACTAGAGAGTAATACAAGGTACTGGGGCTTCCCTGGTGGCTCAGTGGTAAAGAATGTGCCTGTCAGTGCAGGAGACTTGCAGGAGACCCGGGTTCCACCCATGGATTGAGAAGATACTCTGGAGAAGAAAATGGAAAACTATTCCAGAATTTTTGCTTTTGAAATTCCATGAACAAAGGAGACTGGCAGGCTATGGTCCATAGAGTTGCAAAAAGAATCGGACACCACTTAGTGACTAAACTACCACTACGAGGGTACTAGTTAGACACTCTGAATCTGGTCTGCAATCTGTATCTGTAACCTGCTCCAACACGATTAACTGCATCATCATAAACGTGATTTAATCTCTTGTTTTCCTACTCTGTGATATGGAAACAATGTAAGAATTTATACTTTTGGGTATGGTAAAAGAATACAAATTAATCTTCTAGAAACCAAAAGTATTTCGATAAAAGTTACTCATTATTATTATTATCAGTTCAGTTCAATCGCTTAGCCATGTCCAAATCTTTGTGACCCCATGGACTGCAGCACACCAGGCTTCCCTGTCCATCAACCAACTCCCAGAGCTTGCTCAAACTTCTATCCATTGAGTTGGTGATACCATCCAACAGTCTCATCCTCTGCCATCCCCTTCTCCTCCTGCCTTCAATCTTCCCCAGCATCAGGGTCTTTTTCAGTGAGTCAGTTCTTTGACTGACTCAGGTGGCTGAAGTATTGTAGTTTCAACTTCAGCATCAGTCCTTCCAATGAATATTCAGGACTGATTTCCTTTAGGATTGACCGGTTTGATCTTGCAGTCCAAGGGACTCTCAAGAGTCTTACCCAACACCACAGTTTAAAACCATCAATTCTTCAGTGTTCACTCTCACATCCATACATGACTACTGGAAAAACCATAGCTTTGACTAGACAGAACTTTGCTGACAAAGTAATGTCTCTGCTTTTTAATATGTTGTCTAGGTTATTCTTAGCTTTTATTCCAAGAGCAAGTGCCTTTTAATTTCACAGCTGCAGTCATATAACTAATAATTTAAGTAGTAAAAGCAAGTAAGATTGGCAATGAAAAACATAGAGAAAGAAAACAAGACTAGGCAGAAATGGAAAAATCAAAAATTTAACCCAAACCTAAGATATTTCCAGAGAAACATGAACAAAATTGCCTAGATAGTAATATGGTCAAATCCAGGGGACAAAAAGTGCAAAATAACAGTATTGTTTAAAATTGTCAACTACTACTGAGAAGTAAAAAGATCACTGCAGAGAACTGAAAAGCAAGCAATAGAATTGGCAATTAGGAGAGTTATTAGGGATATAAAAATAATATACACCTGTACTCATACTTTCAAGGCCTCTAATCTGTTCAGAAACTGATAAATTATGAAATATTTCAATTAATTTCATTAATATCTATTTGAAGACCCATTATACGCTGGAAAATATAAAAATATATGGCCAAAGTTAATAATGCAGAGAAAAATTATTAGAGTCCTGCAGAATAATCTTAACGTTTCCTTCAGTAGCTGAAGAACACCCAGTATGATCAACACAGGAGTTTTGAACTGGTCTGTTTTCCAACCTGGATCAGTTCACCGCCCCCCACCTGCAACTTTAGATGACAGGGTGGTTCCCAGCTCCCCAGAGGTCATCATATTAATGCTGAACTTAGTGCCAACACCTAATCACACCTATAGCCCAGAACTCATAGGCTCAAGTGATCCTTCTGCCTCAGCCTCCTGAGTAGCTCAGTCTACAGGCTGTGCCATTGTACCTAACAGTGAAAGAGATAACCAAATATGAGGTATTAACAAATTTATGGAATCTAGAAAAATGGTACTGATGAACTTAGCAGGGCAGGAATAGAGATGCAGACATAGAGAAAATGACTTGTGGACACAGGGGAGGAAGGAAAGGGTGGGACCAATTGAGAGAGCAGCACTGACATATATGCACTGCTGCTGCTGCTAAGTTGCTTCAGTCGTGTCCGACTCTGTGCGACCCCATAGACAGAAGCCCACCAGGCTCCCCCGTCCCTGGGATTCTCCAGGCAAGAACACTGGAGTGGGTTGCCATTTCCTTCTCCAATGAATGAAAGTGAAAAATGAAAGTGAATTCACTCAGTCGTGATCGACTCTTCGCGACCCCATGGACTGCAGCCTACCAGGCTCCTCTGCCCATGGGATTTTCCAGGCAAGAGTACTGGAGTGGGGTGCTGTTGCCTTCTCTGATATACACGCTACCATGTGTAAAATAGCTAGCTAGAGGGAACCTGCTGTATAGCACAGGGAGCTCAGCTCAGTGCTCTGTGATGACCCAGAGGAAAGACAGAGTGGAGGTGGGAAGGGATAATGTATATATACAGCTGATTCACATTGTTGTGCAGGAGAAAGCAAAACAACATTGTAAATAATCTGTCCTCTAATTTTTAAAAAAAATAACATGAAAGAAGGGAGAACTATGATTAGGAAGAAAGGAGTAGAAAATACATTCTGTCAGGTTCAAGTTCTTAAATAGAAACAATAATTGAGCTTTAGCCTATATTTCAATGAAAGAATTTCATTGTATTTCTTCTTTTGGAAACAAATATATAGAAAAGTAAAAAGAAAAGTGGGGAGAAGCAGTATCTAAAGAAATAAAATTGAATAAGCTTTAGTGATATATTCATAAATAATCCGCTTAGCTTATCCAATGTGATAAAATCAAGGAATCATTCAAAGAACAGTATGGCCATTTATGCAGTTGGAATAGAGTAATGCCTACTTTAACTTCATTTTTAAAGTATATTATGGTTTATTGGATAAAAACATTTGAGTATTATGAACTTTATTATCTAAATGTAAATGATTCTATTAGTACAAACAAGGTCTCCAAAAGCTCATTTTCTGAAAAGAAGTTCAGCAGTGCTGTTTATGTGAAGGTCAACTTAGTGGTGAATTGTATTATTTTATTGCCTTGTTAAAAGTAATCTGTATCATCATGTAATAAATCATAGTGAATATATCATAAATGATACAGATAATCCTCAAAGCTTTAAAATAAAAATTTTCTTATAATTACATGATACATTTTTTGATATATCACTGAAGCCACACTGTAGTTCTCTTTGGATACTAAATTCTAAATAAAATGCTTTTTTTTGAAATACTTAATTAAATTTTTGGTGGTTGATTGTCCATTTTATATTTTGTGTGTCCATACAACACTTGCAATATATGCAACAAAAGAAGTATTTGGTCCAAGACAGTCACATGCCATTCATCCCCTAATGACTTTAAGTTGACAAGGTATTTCACAAATATCCATAATAATAGTGAGAACACATAACTGAGAATGTTAATAAGATTTAATGCTGTTTAAAATAAATGAGGAGTAAGTAGCATCTTTAATGTGATTTATATAACTGATGCTTAAGTGTCTGAACAATTTATATTTAATGGCACTTCATGAGAATTAAAATTTTTTAAAGTCTGTACTGATTAGAGATTTTAATTTATCATTGTGTTAACTAAAACTGAAATAATTGATTGCAATAAGTAGAAAACTTCTCTTGGCATCAGGCACATAATTTTTTAAACCTTAAAAAAATAAAAAGATTAAAAGCAATATCTTTACCCAGAAATGTAATGAGTGTTTTCTAGAGATGATCATATGTGAAATGATGGCAAATAATATGATTAAATGTACTTGCAGTTTACGGTTATTGCAGCAAGATACATTTAAGGAAAAAAATTACTATTTAAAGAATCAAATCAAATTTCTAGTTTCCAGCCCAACATGAAAGAAATTTGGAAATCACCACTTTGTCCCAACACCAAGTGAATAGCTGAACTGAAAAAGTACCAGCTTTTAGGTACACAGTAGAAGTAAGGTCACAGGGCAGACTATTTATATTCTGTTCTGGCTGCTATAACAAATGCCACAGGCTGGATGGCTTTCAAATAACAGAAACTTATTCCTCACTGATCTTGGGCCTGAAGGTCTAAGATCAGGGTACCAGCATGGTTGAATCCTGGCCAAGGACCCGACCGTAACTGCTAACTTCTCTCTGTGTCTTAAAAGAGGGGAAGGAGCCAGAGACGTCTTGGGTGTTTTGTAAGGGCATTGATCCCATTATTGGGAATCCTCATGACCTAATCACCTCCCAAAGTCCTACTTTCTAACATCATTACCCTGGACATCAGACTCACCATATGAATTGTGCAAGACAGTATGCTCAGTTCAGTTCAGTTCAGTCACTCAGTTATGTCCAACTCTTTGCAACCCCATGAATTGCAGCACGCCAGGCTTCCCTGTCCATCACCAGCTCCTGGAGTTCACTCAGACTCACGACCATCGAGTCAGTGATGCCATCCAGCCATCTCATCCTCGGTCATCCCCTTCTCCTCCTGCCCCAATCCCTCCCAGCATCAGAGTCTTTTCAAATGAGTCAACTCTTCCCATGAGGTGGCCAGAGTACTGGAGTTTCAGCTTCAGCATCATTTCTTCCAAAGAAATCCCAGGGCTGATCTCCTTCAGAATGGACTGGTTGGATCTCCTTGCAGTCCAAGGGACTCTCAAGAATCTTCTCCAACACCACAGTTCAAAAGCATCAATTCTTCGGTGCTCAACCTTCTTCACAGTCCAACTCTCACATCCATACATGACCACTGGAAAAACCATAACCTTTACTAGACGGACCTTAGTCAGCAAAGTAATATATCTGCTTTTGAATATGCTATCTAGGTTGGTCTGCTTTATTGACTATGCCACAGCCTTTGACTGTGTGGATCACAAGAAACTGGAAAATTCTGAAGTGATGGGAATACCAGACCACCTGACCGGCCTCTTGAGAAATTTGTATGCAGATCAGGAAGCAACAGTTACAACTGGACATGGAACAACAGACTGGTTCCAAATAGGAAAAGGAGTATGTCAAGGCTGTATATTGTCAACTTGCTTATTTAACTTATATGCAGAATACATCAAGAGAAACCCTGGACTGGAAGAAACACAAGCTGGAATCAAGATTGCTGGGAGAAATATCAATAACCTCAGATATGCAGATGACACCACCCTTATGGCAGAAAGTGAAGAGGAGCTAAAAAGCCTCTTGATGAAAGAGGAGAGTGAAAAAGTTGGCTTAAAGCTCAACATTCAGAAAATGAAAATCATGGCATCTGGTCCCATCATTTCATGGGAAATAGATCGGGAAACAGTGGAAACAGTGTCAGGCTTTATTTTTCTGGGCTCCAAATTCACTGCAGATGGTAAAGTGAAGAGGAGCTAAAAAGCCTCTTGTTGAAAGAGGAGAGTGAAAAAGTTGGCTTAAAGCTCAACATTCAGAAAACGAAGGTCATGGCATCTGGTCCTATCACTTCATGGAAAATAGATGGGGAAACAGTAGAAACAGTGTCAGACTTTATTTTTTTTGGCTCCAAAATCACTGCAGATGGTGACTGCAGCCATGAAATTAAGAGGCTTACTCCTTGGAAGAAAAGTTACGACCAACCTAGATAGTATATTCAAAAGCAGAGACATTACTTTGCTGACTAAGGTCCGTCTAGTCAAGGCTATGGTTTTTCCTGTGGTCATGTATGGATGTGAGAGTTGGAGTCCCTTGGACTGCAAGGAGATCCAACCAGTCCATTCTGAAGGAGATCAACCCTGGGATTTCTTTGGAAGGAATGATGCTAAAACTGAAGCTCCAGTACTTTGGCCACCTCATGCGAAGAGTTGACTCATTGGAAAAGACCCTGATGCTGGGAGGGATTGGGGGCAGGAGGAGAAGGGGACGACCAAGGATGAGATGGCTGGATGGCATCATGGACTCAATGGACGTGAGTCTGAGTGAACTCCGGAGTTGGTGATGGACAGGGAGGCCTGGCGTGCTGCAATTCATGGGGTCTCAAAGAGTCGGACACAACTGAGCGACTGAACGGAATGGAACGGATTTCCACTTCATTTGATATGTTCCCATGTCCCTTGTATTTTGCATTTAGAATTTTGATTTGATTCAGGTTTTTATTTTGTGGCAAAAATACACACATATGTGGTTTGTGTACCTCCAACAGGAGATAAGTAAGTTGTTTGTCTTTTTGTGATGCTAGTAGCCTCAGTAACGATTGCCTAGCTTTATTATTAGGTTATTTTCTTTAAAGATGTCTTTCCATTGTTTTTATGTTTACATAGTTTCTTATGGAAGTCATTTATATTTCTCCTCTCCTATGTAATCTGTCCTTGTTTTTCACTGATGGCTTTTGAGATTTTTATCACTGTTTTTTGTTTAAAGAAATTTGATAATCAATTGTATTGATATGGTGTTATGTTTATCTTGCTTATTGGTGGTCTTTTTGAATCTGTTGGAAGGTTTTACCAAATTTGGAAAAATTGTGGCCAGTATTTCTTCAAATGATTTTTCTGCTTTTGCTGCTATTCTTCTGTTTGTTTTCCTACACTACAGTTTACTATGGTTCTGATTTTTTGTTTTACTTTTGCTCTTTTGTCTCTGTGCTTCATTTTGATACCTCTCGTTGCTCTTTGCAGGTTCCCTAATTTTTTTTTTTCATTTGCAGAATGCAATTTGCTATTGAGAATTTCCAGTGAACTTTTCATTTCAGATATTGCATTTTTCATGTCTAGAAGTTCCATTTGGATCTTACGTCATCTGTTTTTTCTCCTGATTATGTTGTGGTTTTCTTTAAATACTTGAACACAGTTATATTAGCTGACTTAATGTATGTGTCAACTAGTTTCATCATCTGTGTCATTACTGAGGGGTTTTTAAAATTGATTTTTCTCTTAATTTCAAGAGAAGATCTCTTTATTTTTCTCACTGCCAGAGCAGAATGAGTTATTTATTTAATTTTGTCATTTAGGAGGATGCAAGATCCATGAGTAGAGGGCTTCTCTTTCTTGTTCACTGCTGTAGTCTGAGGACATGGAACAGGGTTTAAACTAAGGTTTACTCACCCTGTCTGTGGCAGAACTGGAGTTGAAAATCCAGCCTAAAATCCTTGGGTGGATAAAACCTGAGATGTGCATACATGAATAAATAACTCACTATATTCATTCCTCGCTCTGGTCTGAGAAAACTTCCATAACTTCTTTGCCTTTTACTTTTGTTCTGTTCCTTACTTCCTGAGTCTAACAGTTTTTCTTCTATGAATCTGTCACCTATGGAAAGAACTTTAGACTTGGGCTTCTTTTGCTTTTTGCTCTGAAAATACCTTGAATTGAGGAAGCAAACAGTAGCCTGGCCATTGCTTGAAATTGGGAGAGAGTGAAAGAAATAGAGAGAGACCAATGTGAATGAACCTTTGTAGAAATTTTTCACACACACACACACGCACACACACGCACACACCCCCCTATACCTGGTTAGTTCTTTAGTATAGAGCACTAGAAGTATGATTACAGGGTCAGAAAGTATATGCATTTAAATGCTCTTGTAACATCTTGCTGAACTACTAGCATATGGAGATACTTTGAGTTGAATGCTACCCAAAATTGCCAGCCAAGAAGTAACATGGAGAGCTCTACAGCACAGTGACTGTTCATTTTAGTTCTCTCCTCAAGTCTGTATTTATTCAACAGTGAGTGTTCTGTCAACATCTAAAAACCCTATGTCTTGTCCCATGATCTCATTCAAAGCTGCACTTGCTTGTTGGGTTCCAATAACGTCTCTGATCCTCTAACCAGGCAGTTCATTGAGTAGCTAAGAGGACATGAGACAAAAGACAGAAAAGAGGCATCTGCTATACATTGACTAGACAAATCCATTTCAACTTGCCTAGTATATTCTTGTGGCTTCCCAGGTGGTGGTAGTGGTAAAGTATCTGCCTGGCAGTGCAGTAGCCGCAGGAGACACAGGTTTGATCCCTGGGTCAGGAAGATCCCCCTGGAGGAGGAAATGGCAACCCACACTACTAGTCTTGTCAGGATAATTCCATGGACGGAGGAGCCTGGTGGGCTACAGTCCATGGGGGTCACAAAAGAGTCATCCAGGGCTGAGCACACATGCAATAATGTCTTGTTTCTATTCCAGAGCAATATCAAGATATTAGTGCATTGGATTTAGGTACAGAAGCACCTTAATAGGAATACAGCATTCCTTTATAGGAATTAAATGTGGGAGAAAAAAGGAGCCAAAGATAAAAACAATGGTTGGTATTAGTGCTAATTAATTCTCTCTGGCCCTTTAAAATAACATATAAACAAGTTCTACGAATTAGGATATTGCTATTATGAGGAGATATTATTCTGCGCGTCCCCCAAACTGTCATATTCATTCCTTATTTTATGAGTACTAAATGAATCTTTTATTTCAGGCCCACTTATTATGGTCATGGCAGTAGCCTTTGACTTTCTTCTCTGCCATCAGTTTCCCATCTCTCCAGACATCCTAATCCCCACAGGCAGACTCATCTCCATAAAGTCTAGTGTAGATATTCTATCTATCCTCAAAAAGTTTCATTGGTGGTATTTTCAGTAAGGCAGTGTTCACCAAACTCTTGGTTATGCAGCCAGTCTGTACAAATTTGTGTACACATTAATATGTTTTTATTTAATTATAATTTTTATTCATATGATATTATACTAGTATTTTATAAACTTATTAACATATGTAAAATTTTTAAAAATTACATGCAAAAGATGAAATAAGCAAGGTTTTGAGGTAGTTACAATTTTGTGTATATCACAAAATTCCTATTTCTTAGTAAATATTTAATATTATCAGTAATAAATGTGAAATTGTGCATCATAATTGTATGGAGGTCTTGGTTTAACACTTTAATGTATTCACTGTCTTGGATTACATCCAGATTACTGTGATACTTATTATGAAAAAGGGAAAGTGTTAGTCACTCAGTTGTGTTAGACTCTTTACGACCCCATGGATTGTAAAGGCTCCTCTGTCCATTTAATTCTACAGGCAAGAATACTGAAGTGGGTAGCCATTCCCTTCTCCAAGGCTTCTTTCTGACCGAGGGAACCTGGATCTCCTATGTTGCAGGCAGATTCTTTATCATCTAAGCCACCAAGGAAGCCTGATACTTGTTATAGATGCCATTAACAAAAAAAGTTTCCTCATAATATACATATGAGAGGATATATTGTTTACTACACTGTCATGATACTCATTTTCATCTGCTTTGCCAAATATATGAAAGTTTCTTTTTTCACTGAAATATGACATGTAAATTTCTGCCTTCTTTAATATTGGTCAGTTTTACTTGCAGATTAGTTAATCTTGCAAAGTAATCAACATTTTTATATTAACAAATGACTCCAAATCATCTGAAACTCATTTAGAAGATTCATGTACAAGCTAGAAAATTCCATATCCAAATTTAAATGTATTGATATATCTTTAACTATATGACATACTTCAGTCACTTAGGTAACAGAAATTTTTAAATGGGGAAATTCCCAAATATTAATATCCTAAATTTTTCCATAGCTTAAAAAATATCTCCCTAAGTGAATTATTTTCTTAGGTATTAAAATATTAATATTTACCTTGAAGGGACAGTCAAGGCATGTATGATATTTTAAATCTATTGTAAATCTATTTTAAATCATATGAGGCCTGAAAAATTGGAATTTATTTCTCTAAAAAACGTATAATTCATCTTTAATTGGGCAACTCTACAACTCTTTTAAGTACTCTCCATTAAGATAACTAACAAACATCTGAGTGATATAGATGCTCTTGATGAGTTCTTATGTCATTATAAAGTATTATAAGAACTTTGCTAGTAAAACCTATTCATGTCTCTTAACCTCTCAGGGCAGCTCTATAAGTACTGTAGGTGAGGGCAAGATGGAAAGAAGTGACCTGCTCTATCAAAGTTTCTTTCAAGATTCATGTGTATCCAACATACAGGTCAAATATGGAAGCTATCTCTCTGTCTTAAAACTTTTAGGTCACTCAGTCGTGTCCGACTCTTTGTGACTACATAGACTCTAGCCTGCCAGGCTCCTCTGTCCATGGAATTTTTCAGGCAAGAATACGGGAGTGGATTGCTATTTCCTCCTCCAGGGGAGCTTTCTCACTCAGGGATCGAACTGGCATCTCTTGCATCGGCAAGCAGATTCTTTATTATTACTGCCACCTGGGAACCAAGGGTCAATAGATATTTTAATGTTCTTCCTACCTTTAATGGTTTGAAAGGGAAAGTGAAAGTGAAGTTGCTCAGTTGTGTCCTATTCTTTGCGACCCCATGGACTGTAGCCTACCAGGCTCCTTCGTCTGTGGGATTCTCCAGGCAAGAGTACTGGAGTGGTTGCCATTTCCTTCTCCAGGAGATCTTCCCAATCCAGAGATTGAACCCAGGTCTCCCGCATTGCAAGCAGACGCTTTACCATCTGAGCCACCAGGGAAGACTCTTTAATGGTAATTATCTGTAAACCCCGATTTATAGACCTTGGCTTCCCAGGTGGCACTAATGGTAAAGAATCCGCCTGCCAATGCAGGAGATGTAAGAGAAGTGGATTCAATCCCTGGGTTGGGAAGATACCCTAGAGAAGGGCACAGGAACCCACCCCAGTATTCTTGCCTGAAGAATCCCAGGGACAGAGGAGCCTGGCAGGCTGTGGTCCATCGGATTGCACAGAGTTGGACAGGACTGAAGTGACTTAGCACTCATGTACTAGAAAATAAAATCCATATCCCCTTGTATGGAGTTCAAAACCTAAGATCTTCTGTTTGATCCTTTTGTAATTTTCTATTCTGTGTATTTCCTCATGTTATTAGTCCTTCATAGACTACCATTCCTCTTTCTTTCCTCAATTTTTCCTTATCTGGTTCTCAGAATTTCATCTATCCTGCAAGCCACAGGACTTGACTTACTGCAGTTGTACAGCAGATGTGGGTTGAATGAAGGGCCTTCTGTTCATTTCTTTTGATGTATTTTTCTTCACTTGTGGTTACATATCCATTTATTTGTTGACCTGTTTGTTACTGTGACTAGGCCAGATGCATCTGGGGACTGTGATCATCAAATAAATATTTGTACCTAGGTCTGAAACTCACACAAAGTAGGTGCTTTATTGTAGTATATCCAGTGAATAAAAGTTAGTCACCCCGAAGCTTTCACTGATTTTTCACCCACCTAGCCATAACTAACGTTTTCCTTTTTTAGTCTCAAAATCTGTGCTTTGTACAGAGTAAGTACTCAGTAACTCTTGAATTAGAAGAATAGGATCCAGTAAGAGGCTTTCTGGTTGTCTGTTTCTGTGGGTTTCTGCTCTGTAGTTGTGTCTGACCTGGTGGTAGAGGCACAAGTGGAATTTTGATTGCTACAGTTTGTATAGTTGAGATGGAAAGTTCTTTGGAAGGGTGCCTGATGCTGAACATCAAACCTGTAGTTGTTGTTCACTTACCAAAGTCATGTCTGCGTATGTTACTTCACAGCAATGTGCAAATTGCTTACGACTGTACCCAGTAGAGTGGTGCTCGATCTGAGCTCATTTGCAGCAGTTTAAAAACAAACTCCAGAGCCCAGTATCACAACTGTTTTCTTCCTTTTTGATCTTCCCTCATTAGGAGGACAGGGTAAGGGTTGTATAATGTGCTGAAATCTGTCAGTACTTTGTGTGTCTTATTCATTAAAACCTTCAGATGCTGTTTTCCTAGCGGCTTCATTTACCAGGGAGGGCGAGGAAAAAAACACTAAACAGGTGTTCTTGACTTGAAAAACAGCAATTTCAAGCAACTCACAAGGGGAGAAGTTGGAAATTTTCAGATTCTGAAGTTGTCACTGGGAGATAAATTCGGGTTCCACATTCGCCTCTCATAAACAGACTTTCTTTTACATAAATTTCTGCTGTGCACAAGGCACCTGATTTCTCTGGGGGCAGACATGCTTCACAGAGCAATCATGCTGCAAAGAGATAGTGTGTATTTTCCCAGCCTTCTCCCAAATACACAAATATGAGCTGGAGGAATAGTATGCTGAGCTGCTAATATAGAATTCTAGCTTCCCTGGCAGGGAGAAAAATACCTATGGCAAATATTTGGCTTGATTGATGGGAAAGTGTCTAAATTTTGACTAATCTAAACTCAAATGTTTCTGTAATACCATAAGAAGATTATTGGTCAAATAAACAATGAGGTACATTAAGTATCTTATACAAAAGAACTGCATAGTACTGTTTTTATTTCTGAAGCAGGAGCTTTGTGAAGCAAGGGGAAAGCTAAAAGAGAGGTCTCCTACAGCAGTATTTCTCAAAACATGGTTCCAGGCCAGTAGTATTAACATTACATAGTAGTTTGTTAGGGATGCATTCTTGTCCCACACTCCAGAAGTACCAAATCAAATATTCTGGAGTGAGGTCCAAAAACCTGTGTTTTAGCAAATGTTTCAGGTGATTCTAATGAATGCTTGAATCAGAGAACCATTGTTGTACCAGAATTCACTAATTCATTCCACAGATACTTATTGGGTATCTAACAAATTCTAAGCACTCTTTAGACACTCATAGTATAGCAGTGTGAACAAATAGTCACACTCTGGCTGTCTTGTATTTTATATTCCAGTGAGCGATCTGGGAAAGTCAAAGGAAATGGGAATTCGTTAGTTTCCTTTATGCCATTTGGGCACTGAACGATGCCCCTTTCTGTGACCATAGTGTTTGAGATGGGCTTTGAGTAAGTTGCTCTGTAAATATTTGAGAACTGAACCAGACTTACTTCATTTTGCAGAGTTAGTTACTTTCCCTTTCATGGCCAGCTCTCCTGGGACTGGTGCCAAAATCTCTATTTAGATGCTCAAGATCCATAACTTACCTCAGCAGGCAGCTGTTCTGCATATATTTTTTGTTCCTAGAGTAATTTATTGGGCTTTGCTAGTGGCTCAGGCCTTAAAGACTTCATCTACAGTGTAGGAGACTTGGGTTCAATTCCTGGGTCAGGAAAATCCCCTGGAGAAGGGAATGGCAACCCACTCCAGTATTCTAGTCTGGAGAATACTGTGGACAGAGGCCTGGTGGGCTGAAGTCCATGGGATTGCGAAGAGTTGGACACAGCTAAGTGACTAACACTTTCACTTTCAGTAACTTATTAATCATCATTCTGTGTTTGATAATCTAGTATAGGCATTGGGAAATGAATTGGTGGACATGATTGCTGATATCTGGGCTTTCATTCTGGAGGGATTATCAGTGAATCAAGTGGTATAAAGGACATACAGCTTGTTAAAAGTCAAGAAACCAGTGGCTTAGACTCAAAAATAAGCATAAAGAAACATTCTTATTATGAAAAATTGGAGCAGTTTTGCATCCTGACTACTTTCTGTTAGGTAGGCTAGAATGAATAGGAACTTGCTACCTTTTATCTAGCTGGTCACTTATCAGATGCTGTGTTTTCCAACTTAGAAAATTTTCATAAAAAAGCAAAGTCAGTCAAAAGACAAGCACAATAAACACCTATATAATTACTGTCTACTTTTCCTCATTCTCTCTTTGTTGACATATACACTGAGTTTCAGCATTCCATTTGAAAGTTTAAGTTCCAGGTACATAAAAATTTCATCTATTAATAATTCAGTGTGAATCTCTTAAGAATAAGGACATTTGGCTAAGTTATGACAATGTCATTGTTGTTTCTAAGAAAATAACAATTCCGCAAGTCATTGAACATCTAAATCTTCCTCAGATAATCTCTCCACTTTGTTTTTACCATGAAGAGTTCAAGTCAATTACTATGTATAATTTCCCACATTTTTGATTTGCTTGATTATTTCCTTTTGGTGTCACTTAATGTGAATCTCAATCCCTTAAATTCACTGTGCACTAGAACTTAGATCTAGAGGCTCAACTGGATTTTATTAAATACTTATTTGAGTGCCCAGAATGTGGCAGTCACAGTATGATAAGCAAAACAGATGCATTCTTGCTCTTACAAGGAATGTTTAGGGGTTATATAAAACTATATCTAGGGAAGATAACACAGTAAGCAAGCATAATATGTTCCTATATAAAGATAACTTCCCCCCTCATTGTGGAGTTATTTGAGCTGTGATCTGAATAGAAGTGACAGGCAGTAGGGGTTATGGGTGAAAAAAATTATTTGCTAAACCTGCTGATTGAAACAAAGCCTTCTTAGGGGATCATGAGTCTCTTGAATGAAGGAAGGGGCATCTTGGAAGTGCTTAAGAATTTGAGGAGAATAATCAGGCAAATTACTGGACAGGGTTTGGTGGGAACAGATAATAATTCTGATGTATCCTGGAGTCTGTTCCCTTGTGTTGGTAGCTGCCCATATTTTTTCCTGGGTGGGTACAATGATGTCAGTACAATGAACAAAAAGGTGAAAGTCTAAAGTAATCATCAATTATAATTTGAGTTGTCAAGTACTATTGACTCTCTCTATCTCACAAGTCCCTAAAATGCCAAGCAGAATTTTATTGGGAGTCACATGCCAGAAAAATTCAGTCTTCCACTGTGGAAATTTGGGAAAGTGGAGTTAGTTACTCATAGTGTTTTTTTTTGCCATGTTTTTGTCTTTCCCATCCCTTAAAAATGTGTGTCCTTTTATTATTCTGGTCTGTTTTTATGACATGCTCCCGTACTCTGGATGCATGTATGAATGCAACTTAAACACATGCATGTATATATGAGCAATGGTATTTGGAGTGAAAACAGAGGGAGGAGACTGAAGAGGATGCTTTTCTAAAGAGTTTTTATTTGGCTCCTTGGCAGGAAAGCAGCATAAACCTGGACATTCAAGTGCATTTGTGTGCCATAATAATGCACTGGGTGATTGTGTCAGATGAAATACCACCTCCATACAAAACACAAATCTGGTAGGAGGTACTACATGTGGTGGTTAATTTCTCATCTAGCACCTGACAGAGCCTGTGGGTGAGATTTTTGACACCTGTCAGAGAGCAGAGGAAACACTACCTCTCGAAGTACCTGGAGACAGAGCAGGCTGAGGTCTGGCTGCTAAGAAGAGAATCCTCAGCGAGAGAAACATGCTGGAGCAACTGCCATTCTTCATAACTGTTCCTCATTTTAGGCCTCAGTCTGCCCATCTGTGAAACCCATCTGTGAAGTGTGTTCATTGAAAATGCTTGATGTATTGATGTGTCAGGAAAAACAGCTAAAAAAGAAAACATTCCCCCCCGCCAGTCATGTAGTACTTCTAGGGATTTGTAATCAAGCTTGTGGTTCTGTGAAAGTTAGATTCTGTTTATGATTTATGTCTTTCATGGTAAAATACCATGTGTGTGTGCATACGTGTGCATGTGTGCACATGTGCTCATGTACTTGTGCTTACTCTGGAGAAGGAGGACCAAAGAGGAGGAATACAATATTTCATTATAATACTAAAGCATTTCCGGAACATTCATAGTTGATTACATGCTTTTGAAAGACTGATTTTTCCAATAGAATTTCTGAGACTAGGAGACTATCATAAATATGTCCTACATCATAGTCACTAGCTCTGAGTCACTGTCGAGCACTTGAAATGTAGCTGGTGTGAATACGGAACTATAATTTTGACTTGATTAATTTAAGTTTAAATAGCCATATGTGGTTGGTAGCTATCATTTTGGACAGAGCAGGTCTAAAGAGATGTGGAAGACAGACTTTAAAAAAGTCAACATCTGTACTGGGGAAAGGTAGAGGGGAAGGGATAGCTAGGGAATTGGGATGGACATATACACACTAATATTTTTAAAATGGATTACCAACAAGGACATACTGTATAGCACATGGAACTCTGCTCAGTGTCATGTGGCAGCCTGGATGGGAGGGGCATTTGGAGGAGAATGGATATGTATATTATGTATGGCCGAGTCTCGTTGCTATCCACCTGAAATTATCACAACATTGTTCATCAGTTATACTGCTATACAAAACAAAAAGTTGAGAAGAAATAGGTTGAGCTTAAAAAAAAAAAGTTAACATCTGGATATATAGTCTGCCAATTAAATTACTCTATTCTGGGGTTCTGATTGCTAGTATATTTTCTTGTGTTTAAAATGTGCACTGATTCCTATTCCTCTGACACCCCTTTCCCCTTCCTGATCTTACACATATACGCACAATTCCCTATTTTACTCTGCTATTATTGCTAAGTAATAAAATTTTCTTTTATATCCAGACTTCTTGAAGCAGCACTCTCTGCATATTGTGTGTGTTTGCTAAGTCGCTTCAGTCATGTCCGGCTCTTTATAACCCTATAGACTGTAGCCCACGAGGCTCCTCTCTCCGTGAGATTCTCCAGGCAAGAATACTGGAGTGGTTGCATGCCCTTCTCCAGGGGATCTTCCTGACATAGGGACAGCACCTCCGTCTCTTTTGTCTCCTGCATTGTAGGCAGATTCTTTACCACTAGCGCCACCTGGGAAGCCCAACTGTCTCATAGTATTTCCACTATTATCAGCCCCCTGCCTTAACACCTCTCTTAGCCTCCTCAGTGCTGCAACATTCTGATTGCTTCTACTGGTAGTCTTCTTCTCTTCTTTCCAGCTCAAATTTGCTCTTCTAGATTAAGCCAAAAGTTCTGATTTATGTCTTTGGTAAGGAAATTTGGAAAACTCAGCAGTGGCCACAGGACTGGAAAAGGTCAGTTTTCATTCCAATCCCAAAGAAAGGCAATGCAAAAAAATGGCTAAACTACCACACAACTGCACTCATCTCACACGCTAGTAAAATAATGCTCAAAATTCTCCAAGCCAGACTTCAGCAGTACGTGAACCGTGAACTTCCAGATGTTCAAGCTGGTTTTAGAAAAGGTAGAAGAACCAGAGATCAAATTGCCAACATCCCCTGGATCATGGCAAAAACAAGAGAGATCCCAAAAAACGTCTATTTCTGCTTTATTGACTATGCCAAAGCCTTTGACTGTGTGGATCACAATACACTGTGGAAAATTCTGAAAGAGATGGGAATACCAGACCACCTGACTTGCCTCTTAAGAAACCTATATGCAGGTCAGGAAGCAACAGTTAGAACTGGACATGGGACAACAGACTGGTTCCAAATAGGAAAAGGAGTACGTCAAGGCTATATATTGTCATCCTGCTTATTTAACTTCTATGCAGAGTACATCATGAGAATCGCTGGACTGGAAGAAGAACAAGCTGGAATCAAGATTGCTGGGAGAAATATCAATCACCTCAGATATGCAGATGACACCACCCTTATGGAAGAAAGTGAAGAGGAACTAAAAAGCCTCTTGATGAAAGTGGAAGTGGAGAGTGAAAAAGTTGGCTTAAAGCTCAACATTCAGAACATGATCATGGCATCTGGTCCCATCACTTCATGAGAAATAGATGGGGAAACAGTGGAAACAGTGTCAGACTTTGTTTTGGGGGGCTCCAAAATCACTGCAGATGGTGACTGCAGCCATGAAATTAAAAGACGCTTACTCCTTGGAAGAAAAATTATGACCAACCTAGATAACATATTCAAAAGTAGAGACATTCTTTGCCAACAAAAGTCTGTCTAGAAAAGGCTATGGTTTTTGCAGTGGTCATGTTTGGATGTGAGAGTTGGACTGTGAAGAAAGCTGAGCACCGAAGAATTGCTGCTTTTGAACTGTGGTGTTGGAGAAGACTCTTGAGAGTCCCTTGGACTGCAAGGAGATCCAACTAGTCCATTCTAAAAGAAATCAGTCCTGAGTGTTCATTGGAAGGACTGATGCTAAAACTGAAACTCCAATACTTTGGTCACCTCATTCAAAGACTTGACTCATTGGAAAAGACCCTGATGCTGGGAGGGATTGAGGGCAGGAGGAGAAGGGGCCAACAAAGGATGAGATGGCCGGATGGCATCACTGACTCGATGGATGTGAGTCTGAGTGAACTCCGGGAGTTGGTGATGGACAGGGAGGCCTGGCGTGCTGCGATTCATGGGGTCACAAAGAGTCAGACACGACTGAGTGACTGAACTGAATTGAACTGAAGGAAATGTAGCTAAATCTGATCTCTGCAATGGAGAGTTTTAAAATGTGACACTTTTCTCCTTCAAGTTTCTTTGCCTCAGGCCAAATTATGGGGAGGGAACACAGCCATGCCCATCAGCAGAAAATTAAAGATTTACTGCCAATCAGAACAAGACCCGTATTCCTCCATAGACAGTCCCTCCCATCCAGAAGCTTCCACAAGCCTCTTATCTTTATCCATCAGAGGGAAGACAGAATGAAAACCATAATCACAGAAAATTAACCAAACTGATCACATGGATCACAGCCTTGTCTAACTCAGTGAATGATGAGCCATACCATGTAGGGCCCCCCAAGATGGACGAGTCATGGTGGAGAGTTCTGACAAACATGGTCCACTGGAGAAGGAAATGGTAAACCATTTCAGTATGCTTGCCTTGAGCACTTGATGAACAGTATGAAAAGGCAAAAAGACAAGGCACTGAAAGATGAATTCCCCAGGTTGGTAAGATGCCCAATATGCTACTGGAGAAGAATAGAGAAATAACTCCAGAAAGAATGAAAGATGGAGCCAAAGTGAAAACAATGCCCAGTTATGGATGTGACTGGTGATGGAAGTAAAGTCTGATGGAGTAAAGAACAATATTGCAGAGGAACCTGGAATGTTAGGTCCACAAATCAGGGTAACTTGGAAGTGGTCAAGCAGGAGGTGGCAAGAGTGAACATTGACATTTAAGGAATCAGTGAGCTAAAATGGACTGGAATGGGTGAATTTAATTCGGATGACCATTATATCTACTACTGTGGACAGGGATCTCTTAGAAGAAATGGAGTAGCCCTCATAGTCAACAAAAGAGTCGGAAATGCAGTACTTGGGTGCAGTCTCAAACATGACAGAATGATCTCTGTTCATTTCCAAGGCAAACCATTCATATCACAGTAATCAAAGTCTATGACCCAACCACTAATGTCAGAGAAGCTGAAGTGGAACAGTTCTATGAAGACCTACAAGACCTTCTAGAACTAATACCCCCAAAAGATGTCCTTTTCATTATAGGGGACTGGAATGCAAATGTGAGAAGACAAGAAATACCTGGAATAACAGGGAGATTTGGCCTTGGAGTAGAAAATGAAGCAGGGCAAAGTCTAACAGAGTTTTGCCAAGAGAATGCATTGGTCATAGAAAACACCCTCTTCCAACAACACAAGAGATGACTCTCCACATGGACATCACCATATGATCAATACTGAAATCAGATTGATTATATTCTTTGCAGATGAAGGAGAAGCACTATATAGTCAACAAAAACAAGACTGGGAGCTGACTGTGGCTCAGATCATGAACTCCGTATTGCCAAATTCAGACTTAAATTGAAGAAAGTAGGAAAAACCACTAGACCATTCAGGTATGACCTAAATCAAATCCCTTATGATTGTACAGTGGAAGTGACAAATAGATTAAAGGGATTAGATATGATAGAGTACCAGAAGAACTATGGATGAAGGTTTGTAATATTCAAAACCTGTGATCAAAACCTTCCCCAAGAAAAACAAATGCAGAAAGGCAAAATGGCTGTCTGAGGCCACAAATAGCTGAGAAAAGAGAAGCAAAAGGCAAAGGAGAAAAGGAAAGATATACCCATTTGAATGCAGAGTTCCAAAAAATAGCAAGGAGAGAGAAGCAAGCCTTCATCAGTGATCAATGCCAAGAAATAGAGGAAAGCAATAGAATGGGAAAGACTAGAGATCTCTTCAAGAAATAAGAGATACCAAGGGAACATTTCATCCAAAGATGGGCTCAATAAAGGACAGAAACAGTATGGACCTAACAGAAGCAAAAGACATTAAGAGGTAGCAAGAATACACAGAAGAACTATACAAAAAAGATCTTCATGACCCAGATGATCACGGTGGTGTCATCACTCACCTAGAGCCAGACATCCTAGAGTGCAAAGTCAAGTGGCCCTTAGGAAGCATAACTATGGACAGAGCTAGTGGAGGTGATGGAATTCCAGTTGAGCTGTTTCAAATCCTAAAAGAGGATGCTGTGAAAGTGTTGCACTCAATGTGCCAGCAAATATGGAACACTCAGCAGTGGCCACAGGACTGGAAAAGGTCAGTTTTCATTCCAATCCCAAAGAAGCACAATAACAAAGAATGTTTAAACTACTGGACAATTGCACTCATTTCACATGCTAGCAAAGTAATGCTCAAAATTCTCCAAGCCAGGCTTCAACAGTATGTGAACCGTGCACTTCCAGATGTTCAAGCTGGATTTAAAAAAGGCAGAGGAACCAGAGATTAAATTGCCAAAATCCATTGGTTCATAGGAAAAGTAAGAGAATTCCAGGAAAACATCTACTCTGCTTCATTGACTATGCTGAAACCTCTGTGTGGATCACAACACGCTGTGGAAAACTTTTAAAGAGATGGGAATACCAGACCCCCTTACCCGCCTCCTGAGAAACCTGTGTGCAGGTCAAGAAGCAACAGTTAGAACTGGACATGGAACAACAGACTGGGAAAAGGAGTACAAACAAATTGGGAAAGGAGTACATCAAGGCTGTATATTGTCATCCTGCTTATTTAACTTATATACAGAGTCCACATGAGAATGCTGGGCTGGATGAAGCACAGGCCGGAATCAAGATTACAGGGACAAATATCAAGAACCTCAGATGTGCAGATGACACCACCTTATGGCAGAAAGCCTCTTGGAGAGCATGCAAGAGGAGAGTGAAAAAAGCTGCTTTAAACTCAACATTCAGAAAACGGAGATCATCGCATCCAGTCGCATGACTTCATGGCAATAGATGGGGAAACAATGAAAACAGGGACAGACTTTACTTTCTTGGGCTCCAGAATCACTGCAGATGGTGACTGTAGCCATGAAGTTAAAAGACTCTTGCTCCTTGGAAGAAAAGTTATGACCAACCTAGATAGCATATTCAAAAGAAGAGACATTACTTTGCTGACAAAATTCCATCCAGTCAAAGCTCTAGTTTTTCCAGTAGTCATGTATGGATGTGAGAGTTGGACCATAAAGAAAGCTGAGCACTGAAGAATTGCTGTTTTTGAAGCATGGTGTTGGAGAAGACTCTTGAGAGTCCCTCAGACTGCAAAGAGATCCAACCAGTCCATCCTAAAGGACATCAGTCCTGAATATTCACTGGAAGGACAGATGCTGAAGCTCCAGAACTTTGGCCACCTGATGCGAAGACGTGATTCATTGGAAAAGACCTTGATGCTAGGAAAGATTGAAGGCAGGAGGAGAAGGGGAAAACAGAATGAAGTGGTTGGATGGGATCACCGACTCGATGGAATGAGTTTGAACAAGCTCCAGAAGTTGGTGAAGGACAGGGAAGCCTGGCGTGTTGCAGCCCATGGGGTCACAAGAGTTGGACATGACTGAATGACTAAACTGATGTCTTTGGTGAGAAAATATAGCTACTTCTGGTCACTTCAATGACTGGCTTTAAAATGCCACACTTTCTCCTTTAAGTTTCTTGTTTGATGTGTAAACATACAAGTTTAATATCAAACAGAGCTCATAATTTTCCTATCAAAATGGATCCCCTATCCTGTGTTGAAAGGTACCACTGTATTTCTTGTTACCCGAGTTGAAGAGCTGGTCTTTTTTGACTTTTAACATATTTTTATGCTCCTCACTCTCAATTCAATCAACACCCTGAGGCAGTTCATTTCTATAAAACATGGAATGCTTTGTGAATTTATGTGTTCTCCTTGCTGAGGGGCCGTACTAACTTTCCCCATATTATTTGAATTTTAGTATGTCCTGCTGTGCCAGGAGAGTTCTTCCTTTCTAGTGGATATTGGGTTACAATGAGTTACCTCTTCCATTGTCCATACCTTGACTTAACTTTTCCTCAGTTCATGTGTGCCTTATTTTCAGCCTCCTACTTGGTGTTATTACCTTCACTCTCAGTTGAAGTTGTACTAACCACTCCATTTCTATCTCATCTGACTTTTCTGCATGCATCTTACCTTCCAAGTACATTGGCTTGCCCACACTTGTTGAATCACTCTTGCTTTTCCAACCATGTGCTTTTGCTTAATGCTACTAGCTCTGCCAAAAATTGATTCATCTTATTTGTGTTTTCAAATCCTATATGCCTAAAACTTTTAAGGTTTCAGTTCAGTTTAGTTCAGTTCAATCGCTCAGTCGTGTCTGACTCTTTGCGACCCCATGAATCACAGCACGCCAGGCCTCCCTGTCCATCACCAACTCCCGGAGCTCACTCAGACTCACGTCCATCGAGTCAGTGATGCCATCCAGCCATCTCATCCTTGGTTGTCCCTTCTCCTCCTGCCCGCAGTCTCTCCCAGCATCAGGGTCTTTTCCAATGAGTCAACTCTTCGCATGAGGTGGCCAAAGTATTGGAGTTTCAGCTTTAGCATCAGTCCTTCCAATGAACACCCAGGACTGATCTTATTTATACACTATTCATCAGCTGTTTATTGGTGTATGCTATGTACTGGCATTGAACTAGGTGCCTGTGTCTTTAGTGCTCAGCTCATAACAAGACAGGACCTCATTTCATGGAGTCTATTTTATAAACTGGAGAATCTGAAAAATAAAGAAGCATTTATGGTACCATGTGATGAACTTCCGTCTCATTATCATGTGGAACCGTCCCAAACCACTTTGGCCCCTCTGGACTCATGGAGATTACTCATTGGCCACTTAATTACATTACTTATTTTTATCTGTTCACTTACTGATTTTACTATTTTGTGTTAATTTCCTCTATTGTATTATAAACTACTTAAGGGGAGGAAATACTTTTTATACCACTGATTATACCCTATAGCCTCTAGCCTGCTATGTTTCATATAAAAAGCACATATTAAATATCTGGCAGTTTGTAAGAGGGTTGTATTTTACACTTGGGATCTTCCCTCTGCACTGCATAATTATTTCTCTGTTGACATAAAACACAGAAATGTGATGACAGAGAAGGTGAGATTTGTTTGTACTCAGTCTACATTGAGTGATAGATTTAAACATGCAGATTAAATTAGTTATGCCTAATGGGCATTTGTATGTATTCTTTGGATAAATATCTGTTAAGTGTTCTGCTCATTTTTAATCAGGTTAATCAAACCAAAATGGCAGACTGAAACACAAGTAAAAAGAAACATGGAGATATAGAGCAATGAGAAAACAGAAGATAAAATGCCAGTATTGTCTTCATTTTTCACCTCCTTGGTTAAATTTATTTCTAGGTATTTTATTCTTTTTGTTACAATTGTAAATAGGATTGTTTTCATAATTTTTTCTTCTGCTATCTCATTGTTAGCATATAAAAATGCAACACATTTTTGTACTGAAAAATATACAAAAATTTTTTTGTGTTTTTGTACCTTGAAACTTTCTTTATTATTTCCAATAGTATATTGGTAGGGCCTTTAGGGTTTTTAATATATATATATATATATAAAATCATGTCGTCTATAAATAGTAATGGTTTTACTTCTTGCTTCTCTCCTTTTGTTCTGACTGGAACTTCCAGTGGTGACAATGGTATCCCTGTCTTGTTCCTGACCTTATAGGGATCACTTTCAGGTTTTCACCATCGAGTGTGATGTTAGCTGTGGGTTTGTCATTTATGGCCTTTATTATGTTGATTTGTTTTATGTGCATTTTGAGAGTTTTGTGATAAATAAGTGTTACTTCTGCTGCTAAGTCACTTCAGTCGTGTCCGACTCTGTGTGACCCCATAGACAGCAGCCCACCAGCTCCCCTGTCCCTGGGATTCTCCAGGCAAGAACACTGGAGTGGGTTGCCATTGCCTTCTCCAATGCATGAAAGTGAAAAGTGAAAGTGAAGTCGCTCAGTCGTATCTGACTCTTAGCAACCCCGTGGACTGCAGCCCACCAGGCTCCTCCATCCATGGGACTTTCCAGGCAAGAGTACTGGAGTGGGGTGCCATGTTGGATCTTGTCAAATGCTTTTTCTGTATCTATTGAGATGTTGATCCAGTTTTTACCCTTCACCCTGCACTTTTTTAATGTGTTGCTTTGTGTTGATGATTTGTGAATTTTGAACCATCCCTGCATCCTATAGTGAATCCTACTTGATCATGTTGTGTGTGTGTGCTCAGTCATGTCCAGCTCTTTGCAACCGCATGGACTGTAGCCCGCCAGGCTACTCTATCCATGGAATTATCCAGGCACGAATACTGGAGTGGGTTGCCGTTTCCTCCTCCTGGGAACCTTCTCAACCCAGAGCTTGAACCTGAGTCTCATGCACTATCAGGCGGATTCTCTACCTCTGGTGCCTCCTTGTTTTGGTTTGTTAATATTTTGTGGAGGATTTTCCCATCTATGTTTATCAGTGACATTGGCCTGTAATTTTCAATTTTTGTGTTAGCTTTGTGTGTTTTAGTATCAGGGTAATGTTGGCCTTCTAAATGAGTTAGAAGCTGTTTCTTTTCAGTTTTTTGGGAGAGTTTAAAAGTAGGTATTATATCTTTGAATATTTGATAGAATTCACCTGTGAAGCTGGCTGGTCCTGGACTTTTGTTTTTTTCAGAGGTTTTTGATTACTGTTTCAGTCTTATTAGTGATCAGTGTATTGACTTTTCTCTTTCATCTTGATTCAGTCTTAGAAATTTGATTCTCAGAATTTACCCATTTCTTCTATGTTGTCTGTTTGTTGGTGTATAGTTATTATAGTATTCTCATATAATCCATCCTATCCTTTTGTATTATCTATTTTAATTTTGTCTCTTTGATTTCTGATTTTATCTCATCTTTTTTTTTTTAGTGAGTCAGCCTAAAGGTGTGTCAATTTTGTCTGTTTTCAAAGGATGAGCTCTTATTTTTATTGATCTTTTCTATTATCTTTTCAGTCTATTTAATTTACTTCTGCTGTGATTTTGTTATTTCCTTTCTTCTAACTTTGAGTTTCATTTGTTCTTCATTTTCTAGTGACTTTAGATGTATGGATAGGTTATTTGAGCTTCATGATAGACATAGATTGCTCTAAACTTCCCTAATGTATGGATAGATTATTTGAGCTTCAGATAGACATAGTGAAGTCGCTCAGTCGTGTCCGACTCTTTGCGACCCCATGGACTATAGTCTACCAGGCTTCTCTGTCCATGGAGCCACCAGGGAAGCCCTCAGATAGACATATATTGCTATAAACTTTCCTCATGTGTGGATAGGTTATTTGAGCCTCAGATAGACATATATTGCTATAAACTTTCCTCATGTGTGGATAGGTTATTTGAGCCTCAGATAGACATATATTGCTCTAAACTTTCCTGTTAGTGCTCTTTGTGCTGCGTCTCACGGATTTTGGATTTTTCCTTTTCATTTATCTTCAGATGTTTTTCCTCTTTCTCTTTTAACTTTTTTGTTGACTCAATAGTTTTTCAATAGCTTGTTCAGTCTCCACATATTGTCATTTTTTTCCCCAGCTTTCATCTTACAGTAGATTTCCAGTTTCATACCATTGTGGTTGAAAAGGCATTTGGTTTGATTTAAATCTTCTCAAATTTAATGAGACTTGAATCCCAGCATTTGGTCTATCCTTGACGAAGTTCCATGGGCACTTGAGAAAAGTGTGCATTCTGCTGCATTTGGATGGATGTTGTGTACATATTATCAAACCTATGTGATCTACTGTTTCATTTAAGTCTGCTGTTAACCTTGTTGACTTTCATTCTAGATGAGCCGTGCATTTATGAGGTGTAGTCGTGGGCTGCTGTCTATGGGGTCACACAGAGTCGGACATGACTGAAGCGGCGCAGCAGCAGCAGTGCCCTACTATTACTTTGCTGTCAATTTTCCCCTTTATGTCTGTTCATAATAGTTCTGTGTATGTTAGGTATATATAGTAACCCTTGTTATATCTTCTTGATAAATTATCTTTAATTATTGTACACTGTCCATCTTCATCTCTTGTTACCTTTTTTGGCTTGAAGTATTTTCTCTGATATGAATATGGCTACTTTTTTTTTTTTTTTTTTTGCTTTGGGCTACTGATAGCTTAGAGAATTGTCTTCTGTCTCTTTACTTTGAGCCTATGTTTGTCTTAAGAACTGAGGTGAGTCATTTTATTTATGAATCTGTCCAGTCACTCTGTCTTTTGATTGGTGAGTTCTATTCATTTACTAAATGTAAATGATTATTGATAAATGAATACAATACTGCCATTTTATCTTTTGTGCGCCGTTTGTTCTGTATCTCCAAGTTTCTTTTTCCTGGTGTTTCTGTCTGCCATTTTGGTTTGGTGGTTTTCTATGATGTGTGTTTCCCAACTTCCTTTTTCAAAATGTGTCTCTGGTCTAGATTTATGTTTTGTGGTTACCATGGGTTTGTATAAAACATTTTCCTAGATAAAACAGTCCTTTTCTTGCCTATAGCCTCTGATCTTCAGTTGCCTGTATTTGGAGAATGTTATTCCACTCCATAGTGGCCTATACAGAGTTTCTATTGAGAAATCTGCTGATAGTGTAATGGGGGTTACTTTGTATGTTACCTTCCTTTTTTTCTGTGGCTGCCTTTAAGATTCTGTCTTTGTCATTGATTTTTGGCTGTTTTCATTATAATATGTTTTGGAAAAGGTCTTTTTGCATTGAGATTTCTTGGGTAGGTATTCCTCTTAGCTTCATTGACTTGTAAATATAGTTCCTTCCCCCAGGTTTGGAAAGTTCTCAGCTATTATTTCCTTAGGTAAACTCTACTCCCTTCTCCCTTTTCTCCTTCAGGATACCCATTATCCTTAGGTTGCCCTTCTTAAAAGAGTTTCACAGTTCTCAGAATTTCCTCAATTATTTTAGATCTTCTCTCTCCTTTTCTACCAGTGTCATTTTTAGATTCGTATCTTCAAGGTGCTAATTCTCTCTTTGATATGGTCTGCTTTGTTTCCAGTATGCTCTAACGTGCTCTTTGTCTCATTTATCGCATCCTTCAGCTCCCGAATGTCTATTAGTTCTCTTTTAGATTTAAATCTCTTTGGTAAAGTATTTTTTCTGTTTGTTAATTTTATTCCTGAGCTCTTTGAACTGCCTTTCTGTGTGTGTGTGTGTGTGTGTGTGTGTGTTTGGTAGCTTATGTGTTTCTTCATGACAGCTGTTTTGAATTCTTTACTAGATTACTTAATTCCATGACTTTTGGTTTCTGGAGAACTGTCATATTTTTTCTGTGATACAGTGTTATGCTGGTTTTTCCTGGTGCTTTATGAGTTGTTCCTTGGCTGATACATTTGAAGAAGCAAATCCTTTTTGTTTCTTTGCTGCTGCTGCTGCTAAGTCACGTCAGTCATGTCCGACTCTGTGCAACTTTAGGTAAAGCTTCTTTTACTTGATTCTGTCAAGCGAGTGTAATCTCCTTGGTTTTGTCTTGTCTCAACAAAAATTTGAGGCGACGGACATTAAAGCCCTTAGCACGTCACAGCTCTTGGACAGACCGTGTTATAGCTCTTGGGTCTTGAATAGACCGTGATACAGCTCTTAGACAGATCAGTGTTACAGCTCCGTGTTACAGGTCAGTTTTATTTAGAAAATAGCAGGAAAATACATCCTTGAGGTGTGAGGGAATGCCGACCCAACGATGCAAAGAGAAGCAAGAGCCTCGGCCCTTTGGATCCTCTTTTTATATGTCCCCCATCCCGCCCCCGGCCCCGGCCTGCCCTGTGTAAATTGGGCCAGCCAGGAGTGCTGTTTGTTCTACCTGAGGTCCTCACTCTGGTCCTCGGACCTTCCTTTGTTCTACTTTTGTGGGCTTTTCCTTCCTTGTCTTTTAGCCACCACCATTTTGGATCCCTGTTTCCTAACTACCTAACAATTATAAAAATTCCATAGGTTAGTAATTAGAGATCTTCCTTTTGTTTTTAGGGTTTCCCTGGTGGCTCAGATGGTAAGGAATCTGTCTGCAATGCAGGAGACCCAGGTTTGATCCCTGTATTGGGAAGATCCCCTGCAGATCTTCAGTATTCTTGCCTGGAGAATTCCATGAACAGAGGAGCCTGGTGGGCTACAGTGCATGGGGTCATAAAGAGTCGGACAAGACTGAGCGACTCACACTTTCACTTTTTTACTTTTGTTTTTCAGTAGGTGGTGCTATAGCACAAGTTTTTGGTATTTCTACCTGAGTTGTCTGTGGTTGTACTTGAGAGTCCGTACTGTACTTTTCACCCTCCACTGCCTCTGCTAGAGTTCTTGCCCTTTGCCCCTACTGTTGCTTCTTGTACCTCTGGGCTTGCTCTGCTTTGCTGTAGCCAATGCTGGTACTGTTGTTGGTGTTGCTTCCTGGGGCATCAAGAGGGGGGTGCCTTTCTGCCTCAGGAATAGCCTGGGTCATGGGCTGTGCTACTGCAAGAGGGAGGAGCAGAGGTTGAGCCTAACGGCACCTGCACTATATCCAGTTCTGTAAGGTTCATGGGCACCACCTCTTGGGTACAGGGATTGGAGTCACATGTGTATTTGCAGCTAGAGGAACAGTCAGAGGTCTCGCTGCCACTCCTGCCCTGTTCTCAGCAGTGCAGGGTGCTTCTGCAGCCAGGAGACTGGAGTTGTGTGCACTGCCTCCTGGGTCGTCTGGTGCCACAAGGTATTCTGGGATCATTGTGTTGGGGAGGGCTGCGATCCTAGGCATTACTTCTGCTGTTCTCGCTTTCTGATTCCTCTGTTTCCAATCCACCAATCTTCAGATGTAGACGTCTGTGGAACTCTCCAGTGTGTGTTGGGCAGAGGAACCTTTATCGTGTTACAGATGTTTGACTGGTTATAGGTTGAAGGGGAGAGAGAAAGGAATGGACTGTTATACCATCACCTCCTCACTGCCCCTTTTTTTTAATTGGTAAGTATTGGTATGTGGAGAAGGCAATGGCACCCCACTCCAGTACTCTTGCCTGGAAAATCCCTTGGACGGAGGAGCCTGGTGGGCTGTGGTCCATGGGGTCGTGAAGAGTCGGACACGACTGAGCAACTTCACTTTCACTTTTCACTTTCATGCATTGGAGAAGGAAATGGCAACCCACTCCAGTCTTCTTGGCTGGAGAATCCCAGGGGCAGCGGAGCCTGGTGGGCTGCCATCTTCTGGGGTTGCACAGAGTTGGACACGACTGAAGCGACTTAGCAGCCGCAGCAGCAGCAGCATTACCATGGTATATGGGCTTCCCAGATGCACTGGTGGTAAAGAGTCCTCCTTGCCAACGTAGGAGATGCAGGTTCAATCCCTGGCTTGGGAAGATCTTCTTGAGTGGGAAATGGCAACTCTCTCCAGTATTCAGTACTGTCTGGGGAAGTCCATGGACAGAGGAGCCTGGCAGGCTACAGTCCATGAGGCTTCAAACAGTTGGACAGGACTGAACACATACACGCATGCGCGCATGCACACACACACACACACACACACCCCATGGTGTGTGTGTGTATATATATATATATTTTTTTATCATTACTTTTAGACTATTGGGGCTTCCCTCATGGTTCAGATGGTAAAGAATCTGCCTGTAATGCAGGAGACCCAGATTTGATCCTTTGCTTGGGAAGATTCCCTGGAGAAGGGAATGGATATCCACTCTAGTGTTCTTGCCTCGCGAATCCCATGGACAGAGAAACCTGGCGGGCTACAGTCTACAGGGTTGCAGAGTTGGACACGACTGACTGACTATCAGTTTTCTTTCTTGCCTTTTCTTCACTTTCCCTGCCCTCTTCTGTAATAAGTAGTAGTATTTATTTACTTACCTACTTACTTATTTTTATACATCTTACATTTATTTTTATTTTTAAATTACTTGATTATTTTTTGACCATGCCACATGGCTTTAGGATTTTGGTTCCCTGACCAGGGATTGAACCCAGGCCCACGGCAGTGAAAGTTCCAAGTCCTAACCACTGGACCACCAGGGAGTTTTCCTTGGTAGTATTTATGACTCCCTCTTGTCGCCTTTGTTGACTTATTCAGTTCAGTTCAGTCAATCAGTGCTGTCCGACTCTTTGTGACTCCATGAACTGCAGCATGCCAGGCCTTCCTGTCCATTGGATAAAACTCCCAGAGTTGACCCAAACTCATGTCCACTGAGTCGGTGATGCCATCCAACCATCTCATCCTCTGTCGTCCCCTTCTCCTCCTGCCCTCAATCTTTCCTAGCATCAGGGTCTTTTCCAATGAGTCAATTCTTTGCATCAGGTGGCCAAAGTATTGGAGTTTCAGCTTCAACATCAGCCCTTCCAATGAACACCCAGGACTGATCTCCTTTAGGATGGACTGGTTGGATCTCCTTGCAGTCCAAGGACTCTCAAGAGTCTTCTCCAACACCACACTTCAAAAGCATCAATTCTTCGGCCCTCAGCCTTCTTCACAGTCCAACTCTCACATCCATACATGATCACTGGAAAAACCATAGCCTTGACTAGACGGACCTTTGTTGGCAAAGTAATGTCTCTGCTTTGGAATATGCTGTCTAGGTTGGTTGTAACTTTCCTTCCAAGGAGTAAGTGTCTTTTAACTTCATGGCTGCAGTCACCATCTGCAGTGATTTTGGAGCCCACAAAAATAAAGTCTGACACTGTTTCCACTGTTTCCCCATCTATTTCCCATGAAGTGATGGGGCCAGATGTCATGATCTTCGTTTTCTGAATGTTGAGCTTTAAGCCAACTTTTTCACTCTCCTCTTTCACTTTCATCAAGAGGTTCTTTAGTTCTTCACTTTCTGCCATAAGGGTGGTGTCATCTGCATATCTGAGGTTATTGATATTTCTCCCAGCAATCTTGATTCCAGCTTGTGCTTTTTCCAGCCCAGCATTTCTCATGATGTCCTCTGCATATAAGTTAAATAAGCAGGGTGAAATAAACAGCCTTGACGTACTCCCTGTCCTATTTGGAACCAGTCTGTTGTTCTATGTCCAGTTCTACCTGTTACTTCCTGACCTGCATATAGGTTTCTCAAGAGGCAGGTCAGGTGGTCTGGTATTCCCGTATCTTCCAGAATTTTCCACAGTTTATTGTGAGTTAGACAAGGCTGTGATCCATATGCTCACATTGGCCTATTGTCTGTGTGTTGATATATTAGCTATAATTTTTTGCTTTGTTATTTTAGTGTTTGCTTTAGGTCTCATGGCATCCATATTTGACTCACCACAGTTGCCCAAAAGTGATATGTCACTTCACAAGTAATATAGGAAACTTACAATAGTATACTTCCATTTTTGATTCCTAGCCTTTGTGATATTTTTTGTCTTAAAATATGTTATAAACATTGTATATGTGTGTGTGTTACTTGCTCACACATTGTATATGTGTGTGTGTCCAGCTCTTTGTGACCCGATGGACTGTAGTCTGCCAGATTCCTCTGTCCATGGAATTCTCCAGGCAAGAATACTGGAGTGGGTTGCCATTCCCTTCTCCAGAGCATCTTCCCAACCCAGGAATCAGACCCAGGTCTCCTGCAGGCAAGATTCTTTACGGTCTGTGCCACCATGTTTATGAAGCCCATACACATCATAGTATGTCTTTATTAGTTTTTTCAGGCAATTATTGTTTAATAGGTTTAAATAACAGAGATTACATATTTATCCAGATAACTACCATTTCTTATATTTTTCATTTGTTTGTTTAGATTTATATTTCCAACTGGTATTATTTCTGCCTGATGGATTTTCTTTAACATTTCTTGTAGTGCAGATATGCTGGTGATTTCTTTCAACTATTGTATGAAAAAGCCTTCATTTAGCTTTCATTTCTTATTGAATTGACTTTTAAAAAACTGTTTAGATTCGCAACAAAATTGAGAGGAAAGCAACAAGATTTCCCATGTTCCCTGTGCCCCCCATATATGTATAACCTCTTCTCCTTGTTATTAACATCTTCCCCAGAGTGGTACATGTTTTAAAATTGAATTACATCGACAAATCCTTATCATCCAGAATCCACAGTTTACATTAGGATTTTCTCTGGTGTGGCAAATTCTATAGGTTTATTTAGTTTTTAAATTAACTTTTAATGGTGGATAGTTGCTTTACAATGTTGTGCTAGTTTCTGCTACACAGCAAAATGAATCAGCCATGCATATACATATGTCCCCTCCCTTTAGGGTTTCCTTCACATTCAGGTCTCCAGAGTGCAGTAAGTAGAGTTCCCTATGCTATACATCTATGTGGTACATAGTATCAATTGTGTATATGTGTCATTCAGTTCAGTCACTCAGTCGTGTCCAACTCTTTGCAACCCCATGAATCGCAGCATGCCAGGCCTCCCTGTTCATCACCCAGAGTTCACTCAAACTCACGTCCATTGAGTTGGTGATGCCATCGAGCCATCTCATCCTCTGTTGTCCCCTTTTCCTCCTGCCTCCAATGCCTCCCAGCATCAGAATCTTTTCCAATGAGTCAACTCTTCACATGAGGTGGCCAAAGTAGTGGAGTTTCAGCTTTAGTATCATTCATTCCAAAGAAATCCCAGGGCTAATCTCCTTCAGAATGGACTGGTAGGATCTCCTTGCAGTCCAAAGGACTCTCAAGAGTCTTCTCCAGCACCACAGTTCAAAAGCATCAATTCTTCGGTGCTCAGCTTTCTTCACAGTCCAACTCTCACATCCACGCATGACCAGTCTGAATCTCCCAATTCTTCCCATCTGCCCTCTCTTCTCTTTTGGTATCCATATATTCTCTAAGTATGTGTCTCTCCAAATTTTATGGGTTTCTATGTATAATGGCAAATATCCACCATTACAGTATTCCTAAAAATTGTTTCACTGCCTTAGAAAGCTTCTGTGTCTCTTGCATATTTATCCTTCTGTCCCCTAACCATTGGCAACCACCAAAACCCATTTTTTAAAAATAGTCTGCATAGTTCTGCCTTTTCCAGAATGTCATATAGTTGGAATCATACAGTTATGGTTTTTGTAGACTGGCTTCTTTCACCAAGTAATATGGATTTTATAAGGTTCTCCATGTCTTTCCATTGCTTGATGCCTCATTTCTTTTTAGCAGAGTAACAGTCTGTGGTCTGGATGTATAATAGTTTATCTGTTCATCTGTTGCAAGACATATTGGTTGCTTCCAAGTTTTGAATAAAGCAACCATAAACATTTGTATGCAGCTTTATTGTGAGGACATAAATTTTCAACTCCTTTTGAGTATGACGTTCTTCATACCATTATAGGAGACACTCCATTTTTCACCTTTGATCCACTTTTTCCCAGTCCTTGCCTTCTACCTTGCTACTGGAGCCCTTCACTATTCTACTCTCTCTTATCCAATGTTGGTATTTATTAAATGCTATTTAATACTATTTTAGGGTTGATTCATCTTCTTTTTAAATTACAGATGGAAAGTTTTGAACTGTAAGATGCATACATTTTTAAAAACCTATAACTTCTTAATTACAGTTAGCCAGTTTTTTTGTCTTTTGTTGTAATCTTTTAATTTCACTCTGGCATTTTCACTGCTCATCAGCACACTGGAAGCAAGGAATAATTTTGCTTAAATATAGCTTTTTCTTCTTTGAGAAGTGCTACTATGACTATATATTTATTGTTTTAGTGTTTTTAAAATATCATAAACTGTATTTTATTATGCTGCTGCTAAGTTGCATCAGTCGTGTCCAACTCTGTGTGACCCTATAGACGGCAGCCCACCAGGCTCCCCCGTCCCTGGGATTCTCCAGGCAAGAACACTGGAGTGAGTTGCCATTTCCTTCTCCAATGCATGAAAGTGAAAAGTGAAAGTGAAGTCTCTCAGTCATGTCTGATTCTTAGCGACCCCATGGACTGCAGCCTACCAGGCTCCTCCATCCATGGGATTCTCCAGGCAAGAGTACTGGAGTGGGGTGCCATTGCCTTCTCTGGTATTTGATTATATTTGCCTAAGAAAGATCTCTTGTTCTGAAAAACGAGGTAAGTGTATTGGGTATCAACATTTTAAAGTTGGACCAAATCTACATTATTGAACTTAATTTTTTAAACATGAGAAATTTTAAATCTGAATTATATGGATTTAGTTACTGCAGGTAATGTGATTATTTGGTAGGCTAATTTTATTTTATTTTATTTTTATTAATCATTCTAAATATATGGGGTAATAAAAGTGAGATTCAGGAAGTTTTGAGAGTATAGTATAGGAATTCAGGAGAAATTCTTAAGGCTGACCTGATGGCAGTGTCCGGTTGGATAGAACAATTGTTGAAAATGCTGCCTTGAATAGAACTGTAGTCAAGCCACACGAGGTTGATAGTCATATTATTTTCCACATATTAATAGTAAGTCTGGTTGCAAAAGCCAAAATTTTATCACCTCTTATCTCTGATGGTCAGGATTGATTATGAGTGATTCTTTCATTCTTTTCCCACTGCTCTGCTGAATTTATATACAATATATGTGTAGCTTATGTGTTGTTTTCTGAAAAATTAATTAAAACTCTTTGGCATACCAGAAAATATATTCTTAATTTGTAATTGATATGTTAGTGTTCCCTAACTTCAAAGCAAAGTGAAAGGAAAGTGACATCGCTCGGTTGTGTCCAACTCTTTTGTGACTCTATGGACTGTAGCCTACCAGGTTCCTCTATCCATCGGATTTTCCAGGCAAGAGTACTGGAGTGGGTTGCCATTTCCTTCTCCAGAGGATCTTCCTGACCCAGGGATCGAACCTGGGTTTCCCGCATTGCAGGCAGACACTTTAGCATCTTAGCCACCAGGGAAGCTCCTTACTTCAAAGACTTTTGCTTTAACGAATTTGAATGCAGCCATTTTCTTAACCAGAGAATTATTATTTGGTTAAGTTTAGCATTGGGTTCAGAGAAGGCAATGGCACTCCACTCCAGTACTTTTGCCTGGAAAATCTGATGGACGAAGGAGCCTGGTAGTCTGCAGTTCATGGGGTCGCTAGAGTCGGATACTACTGAGCGACTTCACTTTCCCTTTTCCCTTTCATGCATTGAGAAGGAAATGGCAACCCACTCCAGTGTTCTTGCCTGGAGAATCCCAGGGACATGGGAGCCTGGTGGGCTGCCATCTATGGGGTCACACAGAGTCGGACATGACTGAAGCAACTTAGCATTGGGTTAGAAGAGAGGATTAGAAAAGAAATGGTGGTATGATATACTTTGGAAATTACTGACAGTGACATTTTTGTCTTTCCCTTTCCTAGTAGTTAATGTTTTGGGTACTTCAGATTGCTCTAACTTTAAAGAGAATTAGTTCCTACAGGGCCTAAATATCAAAGTCTTGGTGACAGAAGTTTATTTTGCTATCAGCAAGATAAGTAAGTATCTCAGCATTCCAGATCCTATGGAATTCCTATAGCCATTGCAAAAAGCTGATTATATTGACATCTGGTCACTTGACAATTACAGCCTGTGCATGAGAAGCTGCTGTATAAGGTAATGAGTATTTTTTTCTCGTTCTTTGTAAATACCAGGAATACCAGGGCTGATTCAGAGTTGCTATCAAATTCTCCAGAGTCCTGACATAGACCTTGGTCAATAATTTCAAGCTAGCATATTCAATGTACATCCAAAAACAGTCAAGTTTTTCTGTAGGGTTCTTGGAACTGGAAAAGAGGCCCAGCAGTGAAGGATGAGGGGAAGCTAACCACAACCAATTGCTAAATCTGAAGGTTAAGATTGCTTTAAATATTATTTTTGTTGTTCCGTTACTCACTTGTGTCTGATACTTTCCACGACCTCGTGGACTGCAGCACGCCAGGCTTCCCTGTCATTCACCATCTCCCAGAGCTTTCTCAAATTCATGTCCATTGAGCCAGTGTTGCCATACAACCATCTCATCCTCTGTCATCCGCTTTGCCTCCTGCCTTCAATCTTTCCCAGCATCAGGGTCTTTTCTAATGAGTCAGCTCTTTGTATCAGGTGGCCAAAGTATTGGAGCGTTAGCTTTAGCATCAGTCCTTCTAATAAATATTCAGGACTGATCTCTTTTAGGATGGACAGGTTGAATCTCCTTCAGTCCAAGGGACTCTCGAGAGTCTTCTCCAACACCACAGTTCAAAAGCAATTCTTTGGCATTCAGTCGTCTCTTTATGGTCCAACTCTCACATCCATACATGACTATTGGAAAAACCATAGCTTTGATCATATGGACCTTTCCTGGAAAAGTGATGTCTCTGGTTTTTAGTATGCTGTCTAGGTTGGTCTGGAGAATGAAATGGCATCCCATTCCAGTATTCTTGCCTGGAGAATTCCATGGACAGGGAAGCCTGGCAGGCTACAGTCCATGGGGACACAAAGAGTCACAATGACTGAGCAACTAACACTGCTAGGTTAGTCATAGCTTTTCTTCCAAGGAGCAAGCACCTTTCAATTGCATGGCTGTAGTCACCATCTGTAGTGATTTCGGAGCCCAATAAATAAAGTCTGTCACCATTTCCATTGCTTCCCCATCTATCTGACATGAAGTGATGGGACTGGATGCCATGATCTTAGTTTTTTGAAAGTTGAGTTGTAGCCAGCTTTTTCACTCTCCTCTTCCACTTTCATCATGAGGCTTTTTAGTTCCTCTTTGCTTCCTGCTATAAAGGTGGCATCATTTACATATCTGAGGTTATTGATATTTGTCCCAGAAATCTTAATTCCAACTTGTGCTTCATCCAGCCAGCATTGCCCATGATGTACTCTGTGTAGAAATTAGATAAACGGGATGACAATATATAGCCTTGATATTCTCCTTTCCCAGTTTCTGTTGTTCCATGTCCAGTTCTAACTGTTACACCTTGGCCTGCATTGAGGTTTCTCACGAGGCAGGTAAGGTGGTCTGGTATTCTCATCTCTTAAAGAATTTTCCACAGTTTGTTGTGATCCACACAGTCAAAGGCTTTGGCATAGTCAATAAAGCAGAAGTAGATGTTTTTCTGGAACTCTCTGGCTTTATCTGTGATCCAGTGGATGCTGGCAATTTGATCTCTGATTCCTCAGCCTTTTTAAATACAGCTAGAGCATCTGGAATTTCTCAGTTCATGTACTGTTGAACCTGGCTTGGAGAATTTTGAGCATTACTTTGTTAGCGTGTGAGATGAGTGCAATTGAACGGTAGTTTGAGCATTCTTTGGCATTACCTTTCTTTGGGACTGGAATGAAAACTAACCTTTTGTAGTCCTGTGGTCACTGCTGAGTTTTCCAGATTTGCTGGCATATTGAGCGCAGCACTTCAACAGCATCATCTTTTAGGATTTGAAATAGCTCGGCTGGAATTCTGTCACCTTCACTAGCTTTGTTCATAGTGATGCTTCCTAAGGCCCACTTGACTTTGCACTCTAGGATGTCAGGCTCTAGGTGAGTGATCACACCATCATGATTATCTTGGTCATTAAGGTATTTTTTTGTTGTTATTCTGTTTATTCTTGCCACTTCTTCTTAACATCTTCTGCTTCTGTTAAGTCCATACTGTTTCTATCCTTTATTGAGCCCATCTTTGCATGAAATGTTCCCCTTGGTAGCTCTAATTTTCTTGAAAAGACCTCTAGTCTTTCCCATTCTGTTGTTTTCCTGTATTTCTTTCCATTGATCACTGAGGAAGGCTTTCTTATCTTCGCTGTTCTTTGGAACTCTGCATTCAGATGGTATATCTTTCCTTTCCTTCATTGCCTTTCTCATCTCTTCTTTGCTCAGCTATTTTTAAGACCTCCTCAGACAGCCATTTTGCTTTTTTACATTTCTTTTTCTTGTGGATGCTTTTGATCACTGCCTCCTGTACAGTGCCATGAACCTCCATTCATAGTTCTTCAGTCACTCTGTCTATCAGATCTAATCCCTGGAATCTATTTCTCACTTCCACTATATAATACTAAGGGATTTGATTTAGGTCATACCCAAATGGCCTAGTGGTTTTCCCTACTTTATTCAATTTAAGTCTGAATGTGTCAATAAGGAGTTCATGATCTGAGCCACAGTCAGCTCCCGTTCTTGTTTTTGCTGACTGTATAGAGCTTTTCTATCTTTGGCTGCAAGAATATAATCAGTCTGATTTTGGTATTGACCGTCTGGTGATGTCCTGTGTAGAGTCTTCTCTTGTGTTATTGGAAGAGGGTGTTTGCTATGACCAGTGCGTTCTCTTGGCAAAACTGTTAGCCTTTGACCTTCATTTTGTACTCCAAGGCCAAAAATGTCTGTTACTCCAGGTATCTCTTGACTTCCTACTTTTGTATTCCAGTCCTCTATAGCAAAAAGAGGACTTGACTTTTTTTTTAGTTCTAGAAGTTCTTGTAGGTCTTCATAGAACTGTTTCACTTCAGCTTCTCTGGCATTAGTGGTTGGGGTATAGACTTGTATTACTGTGATATGAATGGCTTGCCTCGGAAATAACAGATAATTCTGTCGTTTTTGAGATTGTACCTAAGTACTGCATTTCGGACCTTTGTGTTGACTATGAGGTCTACTCCATTTCTTCTAAGGGATTCTTGCCAACAAGAGTAGATACAGTAGTAATCTGAATTAAATTCACCCATTCTGGTTCATTTTAGTTCACTGATTCCTAAAATATTGATGTTCACTCTTGCCGTCTCCTGTTTGTTTTTGTAAGAAGGAAAATTGCTTGTTAATCTTATTCTATGATATTTGGGCTGAAGAAAAATAGAAGGAGGAGAGCCCTTGGTAAATATGCTCAAAGGAGTATTTCTTTTGTTTTGTCTATAAACATTGGGAGTGATTAATTGGGCTTTTCCCATCATATCTTACAAAGGTAGAAAACTAAAGGAGGGCTTATTGCTTATAAGCTTGAAGTATAATCATCCCATGGCATGAAAATTTCCTTGGGCAATTTTTGACAGCAGTGAGATGAATGGTTCATCATGTATACTAATTGTAATTAATAATTATGCCTTTGAATGCTGTAACAGAAATGATCTCATATATTGGGAAGTCACAATAAATGTGTTTATGTAAATGAAAGACAGTTGAGTAGATTAATATTGTTTTAGGAGTGAAAACTGAGGTCAGTAAATAAAACTCACAGAAATAATAGATGGAAGAATTTGCCAGAAAATGAAATTATTTTAAAGAATAGGATTGGCTCTCTTCTAGGTAATGAATTCCTCAATTGCTTGGTATGATCAGTATTGGTATAGGTAGCCTTTGATATCGTTCTTCTTTATTAAATATTTGTTATATGTCTACATTGTGGCAATAATTCAAAGGCTTTCTAGGACAGGTAAACCCAGATTGATAGAGTACAGAGTGGTGTCTATGGCAAATTGGAGAATGCCCTTTCCGTTTAAAATTGTTTCAGTTTAGTTCAGTTCAGTCGCTCAGTCGTGTCCGACTGTTTGCAACCCCATGAATTGCAGCACGCCAGGCCTCCCTGTCCATCACTAACTCCCAGAGTTCACTCAGACTCACGTCCATCGAATCCGTGATGCCATCCAGCCATCTCATCCTCTGTCATCCCCTTCTCCTCCTGCCCCCAATCCCTCCTAGCATCAGAGTCTTTTCCAATGAGTCAACTCTTCACATGAGATTGCCAAAGTACTTGAGTTTCAGCTTCAGCATCATTCCCTCCAAAGAAATCCCAGGGCTGATCTCCTTCAGAATGGACTGGTTGGATCTCCTTGCAGTCCAAGGGACTCTCAAGAGTCTCCTCCAACACCACAGTTCAAAAGCATTAAATTCAAATAAAAAATAAAGTCCATTGTACTGGCTAAATAGAAGAGCTAACTAACTGCTACATCCACTATGGTGGGCCTGTTCATATACAGGATTTTTATTTTATGATTAAATTCAGCACTGCATTATTCTAGTTTTACAAATAAAGGACCTGAATTTGGGTAATTGGGCTATGGTCAAATGGCTGTTTAGTGGAAGAGCTAGAATCATTGAATCATGATTCATTCATTTTATCTTCGGTATAACACAGACCTTAAGAAGTTAAATCACTTACTCAAGACTCCCAGCTATTTTCTGAAAAAGTCCAAACTTGTACATGGGCCATTTTATTCCAAGTCATTTTGGATTCTTTCATTGATATATGCTGATGGCAGTGCTGTTTGTTAGATGGTGCCGCAGTGTGTCCCCTTGGGAAGGTTTATCTGTATATAATCTCAGCTTGGCATCAGAAGGAAGATGAGAGAGGGTGGCACAGACAGAGTCAGATCTATATTTAACAAAATAGTTGGCCATAGCTAAGGTATGGTGAGTACAATGGAGTGGGTACTATCCTCCCCAAATTCAGGTCCACCTAGGACTTCAAGATGGCTTTGGAAATAATCAGTAAAGGACCTAGAAATTGCAGGTAAAATTAGTTAAGGATCTAGAAGTGAAATCATCTTGAAATTGGAGTGGACCTGAAATCCAATGACCATTCCCTTCAGAAGAGGAGAGGACACACAGATACCCAGGCACAGAGGAGGCAGAGACAAGAGAAGAAAATGGTGTAAAATGGAGGCACACATTGGGGTTCAGGAATGCTGTAAACCGAGGAGTGCCCGCTGACCCCCGGAAGCTGGGCTGGGGCAGGAGGCAGACTGTGCTTAGAGTCTCTAGAAGGTGCCAACCCTGCTGACACCCTGATCTAGACTTCTAGACTCCAAATAACAGAGCACTGCAAATAACAAATTTCCATTGTTTTAAGCCATAAATTTTGTGGCAGTTGGTTGTATCAGCCCTGGAAATGAATATGGTGAGTTACTCCCAAAAGTCTGCCTGTTCCTCACCTCCCATTTCCACCCACATGTATTATTAATATTTTGGGTTGGCCAAAAGATTTATTTGGGGTACCCTGAATAAACCTTTTGGCCAACCCAACGTGTGTATGCTTTCTAGCTCTGGGTCCCTGAAAATATCGTCACTAGAATTATTTTAAAGTGTATTTCCAAGAAATTCCTAAAAAAATAAAAATGTTACCCAGGAAGAGTAACATATCAAACCTTAATAGAATTTTTTTAAAAAATGATGATGGTTTTTAATATCTTACTCTAGAAGCTCTTATGCTGATTCAGTGTTTTAACTGGATTTGAGTGAGGCTGTTTGAAGGTAGAAGTCAAATGCTTCTGGCTTTTAGTTTCTGAGAGTTGCAATTATTATAAATCATGAATATATCTTTAAAGCATACTTTATGTCATATTAATTACTAAAATGCATAGTGATATAGATACTTGATTATAGTTTGCAGCCCAAAGGAGGGTATTTTTAAAACAGTAGATTTACATTTGATACTGAAGGTGTTCTTTATTTTTCAACTTTAGTAGGACTGAAAATTCATATGCTAGCTGAAAATCTGAGAAGATAATTAAGCCTGTGTTTCTTTCCACTTCAGATTAATTGAATGAGTAAATATTTTAAAGGGTACACTTTCTGTTCAGGTACGCATGTGCAGGCTTTATTAAGCACAAAGAAATAAACCAAGTCTAAATTTATGACAAGTCTTTATTCATAATAGAATAAACCATAATTTTTATTTCCCCTGAATAAAATGCATGTACATCTTCCCTATAAATTTGAATTATTTTTCTCATTTTCTTACAGATGGTGATTTCTTAAGAGGGAAGCTGTTGAATAACACAGAGAGCTCTAGCTCAGTTCTCTGTGATGACCAAGTAGGGTGGGATGAGGGGAATGGAAGTGAAAGCGGCTCAGTCGTGTCCGACTCTTTGCAACCCCATGGACTATACAGTCTGTGGAATTCTCTAGGCAAGGATACTGGAGTGGGTAGCCTTCCCCTTCTCCAGGGGATCTTCCCAACCCAGGGAAGGTCTCCTGCATTGCAGGCAGGTTCTTTACCAGCTGAGCCACAAGGGGAGCCCCACAATACTGGAGTGAGTAGCCTATCCCTTCTCTAGCATATCTTCCCGATCCAGGACTCGAACCGGCATCTTCTGAATTGCAGGTGGATTCTTTACCAACTGAGGTATCAGGGATTCCCGGAGGTGGGGGAGGGGGTTGGGGGGATGGAAGGGAGGCTCAAGACAGAAGGATATATGTATACACATAACTGATTCACTTTGTTGTGCAGCAAAAACTAACACAACCTTGTAAGGCAGTTATATTCCAATCAAAAGAATTTTTGCACAACTGTGGAAGTGATATTAAGAGAAGAGAACCAGGGGTGAATGATGAATTGGTGTTATTTCATGTTTTTAAGCCCAAGATTATACAAGCTCTTTTGTCGTATCACTGCAGTGCTTTGAAACTTATATTTTCTTAGCTCACCTTCATTGGCTCTGTAAATACTATTTCTATATTATGGTAGATCAGGGCTTGTCGACATTGCATTATTGATATTTCGAGACAGGTAGTTCTTTGTCTTGAGGTGCTATCTCGTGTAGCCCTGTATTTGTGTGCTGTGTTCAGTCGTATTTGACTCTTTGCAACCCCATGGACTGTGGCCCGCCAGGCTTCTCTGTCCATGGGATTCTTCAGGCAGGAATACTGGAGTGGATTGCCATTCCATTCTCCAGAGGATCTTCCCAACCCAGGGATCGAATGCAGGCCTCCATCATTGCTGGCAGATTCTTTACCGTCTGAGCTACAGGATATTTAGTAGCATTTCTGGTTTTAACCACTAGGTGCCAGTAGTACTCTCTGCTGCTGCTGCTGCTGCTGCTGTTTAGTCCCTAAATCTTGCTTAGGTCTGGACTCCAAGACTGAAGCCCGCCAGGCTCCTCTGTTCATTATATTCTCCAGGCAAGAATACTGGAGTGGATTGCCAGTTCCTTCTCCAAGTACTTACTTCATGCTGCTGCTAAGTCACTTCAGTCGTGTCCGACTCTGTGCGACCCCATGACGGCAGCCCACCAGGCTCCCCCGTCCCTGGGATTCTCCAGGCAAGAACACTGGAGTGGGTTGCCATTTCCTTCTCCAATGCATGAAAGGGAAAAGTGAAAGTGAAGTCGCTCAGTCGTGTCCGACTCTTAGTGACCCCGTGGACTGCTGCCTACCGGGCTTCTCCGTCCATGGGATTCTCCAGGCAAGAACACTGGAGTGAGTTGCCATTTCCTTCCCCAGTGCATGAAAGTGAAAAGTGAAAGTGAAGTTGCTCGGTCGTGTCTGACCCTCAGCGACCGCATGGACTGCAGCCCACCAGGGATTTTCCAGGCAAGAGTACTGGAGTGGGGTGCCATTGCCTTCTCCGAGTGACAAAACTAAAACATCTTCAGATGTTGCCAAACACCCCAGAGGAGCGAACTTATCCCTAACTGAGAAGCAGCAAAGTTCATGTGTGTTTTCTCCTTGATGTTAAATCTGTCAGAGGACTTCCTGAGGATTTGGAATTTTGATTGCCCTCTTTGATTTTCCCCCCATATCACTGATATTACAGAATACTGGAATTATAGAATTAAGTCTGAAGCTTCATTATACAAATTCAAAATTCAAGATTCAAAAAGCTGTGACTTACCTCACCCAGCCAGAGAATGGTTGAAATTATCTTGGATCCTATCAGTCATTACATCTTCTAATCTTTGTTTACCTTCCCCTCTTTTATGATTCACTAATGCTGCTGTGCGTTTTAATTCTTCCTTACTCTTATGTCTAAAAATATTTCCATCTTTATCCACCTTTTTTCAGTAATTCTTTGTCATTGTCTAGAATTCCAGTCTCTCCACTCTGCTCCCTGGGTATTTCCAGTTTAGTGCAGTAGAAAAATTGTAAAATTTACATAATTTTTTTTGCCACTTGAATGATGCTTTAGGTTCATTAGTTTTTTTTTTTTTTTTTCTTTTCTTTTCAATCATTTTCTTCATTCGTTTGCCTAATATTTACTGAGTGTATCTTAGAGTCAGGCCCTGTGCAAGATTCTGGGCATTTAATAAATGAGACTGCTTGTAACTATTGAACCAAAGATAATTTTTGGTACAAAAGACTTATAGTATCTTCACTGGGCATTAATCAAACTTCTCTTGGCTTACTCTTTCCTATTCTTATGATTGGCTGAAATCTGGTTTTGTTGCCGTTAATAGGTAGATATTTCTCTTCTTTCATGTCCTTTAGTTTCATTGGCCAAGTACTTTAATAATGGTAGTTACCAAGTGACCTGTGGGGACCTTCCCTCCCCATGAACTTCTGGCTACCATCTTTCCCCAACTTCTTCAGAAAACCCATATATTGTTCTCCTCACAGTGGAGTCTCATTTTGTCATTCCTGTACTTAACTGTCTGATCCTCTGAAGATTTTCTGGTTTGTCATTGACTGAAAGTATAGAATTTTTCAATCAGTTACTATGTGGAAGCAGCCTTCCCAGGTGGAGCTTGTGATAAAGACTCCACTTGCCAATGCAGGAAACACAAGAAACGTATGTTCGATTCTTGGGTCAGAAAGAATACTGGAACCTACTCCAGTATTCTTACCTGGGAAATCCCATGGACAGAGGAGCCTGGTGGGATACAGTCCATGGGATCGCGAAAGAGTCAGGCACCCCTGAAGTGAATGAGAATGCAGCGTGTGAAACAGTGCTGTCAGATAGCAATAGTATGCTAACCACATATGTACTTCGACATTTTCTTATTGCCCCATAAAAAGATAGTTGAAATTAATTAACAGCATATTTTATTTAAGCTAATATTACCAAACTATTACCATATTAGCATATAATCAGTATAAAAATAATGAGATACTTTGTTTTTTGTTTTGTCCTAAGTCCGTGAGATCAAATGTTTGTTTTCTACTTAAAGCACATCTCAGTTTGGGCTAGCCATAGCGTAAGAATGCAACCCCCCCATGGTGGCTAGTGGATAATCTGTTGATGGCAAAGATTTTGAATGTTAATTTTTCTGGTCTATCACACCCAAAATGCAGAAAGTCCCAGCCAAGAGATTATGGTGTCCCCAAGACTGACATGCCCTCCTACTCCAGAGATATATTTCTTTCAATTGTCTTTTAGGAGTTTTTCATTCTGTCCTTAGACAATCCATTTAAGTATGTTCCACAGAAAGGAAAGGGTTAGATCTTTTGGATTTCTCACTGTAGTGAATGTAATAGTCTGGGGTGTACACTATTATGTCCCCATAAAGCATGCTGTACATCTCTTAACAAGACTGCCATTCATTTTTTCAATAAATCCTGCACAGGGGTATTAGGGTCTGTGAACTGACAATTGATTTACTGCCTGGAAAATTATGCTTTATTGATTTATATTACATGGAGGCGACTGCAAATCTATAGTGTCTCTAATCAGAGAGAAAATGCTAAAGTTAGTGTCATTCTTATTCAGACAGGCAATCCAAGGAGGAGAATTGGTTTAGCAGCTCTAGGTGACATCTCCATGTTACTCAATTTCTAATTCCTGTAATCCATGAATTATAATACATAGAGCAAGTGAGTCCAGGATAATTAATTTTAAAAAAGGCAAAGAGTCCTTTGTGCAAATAAGTCTTTTAAATGCTAACCTGGTGTTCTCTTTCTGTGTGGAATTCGATGCCTCTGCTTGATTTTTCTCTGCATCATATCTGGTTTGTTATCCACATATTGAAAAATGCAAGTGTTTTAAATGAGTAACACCTTTGAAAAAGAAAGTGCTCTTAAGTTGAGTAATCAAGTTAGGGGAGGTTTCTAAAAACTATATTAAAATGATTTACTTAATTTGTAGAAGCTTTAGGAAGCTCTCTAACTTTGGGAAGGGGCTGACATCACCTGCCATCTTGCCCTGCTTTTTTAAACCTTCTTTTATACTCTGTTCTAGTCAAGGGGCTTCTGTCTAGAACATAACCTAAATTTAATTTAAATGCAAAAGGACAAAGTATAGCAACATGTTAGATCACTGCTTGGGCAGTGGAATCAGTGGGTTGCTGTGTATATCATCTGGGTATGTCAGTTGGCTTCGGTTTTCTACAACTCCCTTGAAATTGTATGAAAAACATATACATGTGTGAATTTGTTTCTTCTATTTTTTTCCCATGGAAGAGAGCCTGGATATCAGATTCTTAAATTGATTCACGACCTTTAAAAAAAACACTCAGATGTGCATTTTGTGTTCACTATTGAATCCTCAGCACTTCGAACAATGCTTAGCAAAGAGCAGGTCTCTAAGTATTTGTTGGGTAAATGAATGCTCTCAAGTTGTGTCAACATGTCAAGTGGGTTTCCTGGAATACTCTAGTTTGTCCAAAGAAAACATTGTTCACTTTGCCTGGTTTCTTACAGTGCCTACCAAAGGTAGTCACCAACAGTATTTATATTTAAAGGTAAGCTAAGATTGCCATTTGGTATTGGGAGCTCAAGGTTTTGATCTGATCTTCCAAGTGATTTTTTTTTCCATTTGCTATAGCTGTTCTCTTATACTCTTCCTGTTTCTTTCTCCCCTGGCTCCTAAATCTTTCTTTTCCTTGGATCCCAGCCTAAAAATGGTAGATCCAAGTTGGAGCTTGGGAAGACTTTCCCCTTGAAAGGTTAATGTTGAAAGACATTGTTTTGATGTCCATTCAAAGGCACTTTTTATTTGATTCAACGGGAAATTTGTTTACTTATTCAAAAGTGAAAATTACTCAGTTGTGTCCAACTCTTTGCGACCCCTTGACTATACAGTCCATGGAATTATCCAGGCCAGAATACTGGAGTGTGTAGCCTTTCCCTTCTCCAGGGATCTTCCCAACCCAGGGACTGAACCCAGGTCTCCACTTATTACAGGTGGATTCTTTACCAGCTGAGCCACAAGAGAAGCCCAAGAGTACTGGAGTGAGTACCCTATCTCTTCTCCAGCAGATCTTCCCAACCCAGGAATTGAACCAGGGTCTCCTGCATTGCAGGTGGATTCTTGACCAACTGAGCTGTCAGGGAAGCCCTAACTTATTCAAAAGGCATATATTAATTGTCAATCACATTCTGTGCTTGGCCATGGGGACACTCATACAAACCTTGTCTTTAGGGTGCTTATAATCATATGGAAATGACTATATAAGATTTTTAGTTAAAGGCTCTGTAGTTTGGTTTTATGTCAAGTACATTAATTTCACCAGTAGGAAACTTGGATAGAGTTCATTACCTTGATCTTTTTGCCGGAGCTTATGGGCTCATCCGGAGAAGGCAGTGGCACCCCACTCCAGTACTCTTGCCTGGAAAATCCCATGGATGGAGGAGCCTGGTAGGCTGCTGTCCATGGGGTCGCTAAGAGTTGGACACGACTGAGCGACTTCACTTTCACTTCTCACTTTCATGCATTGGAGAAGGAAATGGCAACCCACTCCAGTGTTCTTGCCTGGAGAATCCCAGGGATGGGGGAGCCTATTGGGCTGCCGTCTATGGGGTCACACAGAGTCGGACACGACTGAGTGACTTAGCAGCAGCATGGGCTCATCACAGTGCCTCAGGTGACATACAGAGCCCTGAGGAGCAGAGTCTGAGCATTTGAATTTGGTTTTTGATTGCTGGACCTTCCTATGGGACTCAGGGAAATGGTTAAAGCATTTTTAAAAATATAAACAAAGCCAGACTACTCCTTTATCACTTTATTTTTCTGTCTTCCAACCTAAGACAACAAAGACAAAAACACTTCCTTCCCTACAAATAATCTTTAATTCTATACTTTTCTGCAATGAAGGACATGTCTAGATCTCTTATTTACCATACAGCACACAGCACTGGGTTTAGTATTTTTCCTTATTCTATTACTTAAAAAAAAACTTAAATGATAGAGGTACTGGGTCTTTAAAAATTGAAAACTAGATTTTTTTTTTTTTGGTTGTTGTAGACAAGCAATTTAATGAAAATGCTACTGAAATGCTTTTTCCTCTATGAAAACTAGTAAATCAATTACAAAAGCAATTTCCTTACACAGTATGATTTTATTGTGTTTGACCAGGGCATTTGATAAGTATTAGTTCTTGCTGAGAGCAAAGAGTAAATTTTATTTCAAGCTTTTCTTTCATGCAAACAGTGAGAGAAGTATCAGAAGGGCAGCTGGATAGTAGCCTTACCTGGTTGGTGATCACAAGAGGATGGGGGAATCCGTGGGCTGGCCTGACTTCCTCATCATCTACACTGAGAAATGAAAGAGACAGACTTGATTTTTTTTTTTTTTGGTAATAAAAATGGGGGGAATAATAGTAAATCTCATATCTGGGTTATTTCCTACAGGAACAGCTATTGTGGTATTCCTTCCTTCTTCCTCAGAGACTTTGGTCCATTAAATAAACACACGCCTAACCCCAATTGAAACAAAACAAATAAATGTACAAGAGAGAAAAAAAATCAAGATCTGATGTGTGAACATATTGGAGTGGAAGGTTAGATGCTGTGGATTTCATTTTTGCCCTTGAACTAGATATACAGATTGTCCTTGGTTCAAATATTACAGAGCAAAAAAAAAAAAAATTTACTGTGTGCCTAGTACTGCCTTAGGATTCATGTGACATGTGTGCTCCCTTCTGCCCCTGGTATGTTTTATATCACCCACAGATGATTGACATTTTGCAGCATGGTGGTTAAGAGCCTGGATATTGAGCCAGTGTCTCTTAGTCTGTTTTCTCTGCTATAAAATGCTGACTATAGTAGTATCTATGTCAGTCTAACTTATAGTGTTGTAATGAAAGTTAAATGAGATAATGGATGTGTTCCACAGATGTTAGCCACAGAAACTGCTGGAATGAATGGGGCATGGTATTTTATTATAGGAATCCAGAGAAAGGAGATGTAACAATTTTCTTAATGACTTCTCCCATTCTTCTCCATCCCACGCTCAGGTGAGAAGATGTTCCTTTCTCATTGCTGCCTCAGCACCTTCTGCAGTACCTTATCATGTTATATTTAAACCGTGTATATAAATACTAGCCTTACCCTTTGCCCAGCATGCAAGCTCCTATGTGGTAGAGTCTGTTAGTTAATTTTGTTTACTCAGCACCTACTGATCCTCTTGGAGCAGAGAGAGAGCTGAAAAATGTTCTTAAAGCAAAGACTTGAAGGCAGGAAAAAGTTAAGAACTAGAGTGGTCTTTTAGAAGATAGTCTGAGAAACTAATTGCAAGAGATGAAAACATTTAAGATAGTGGTAATAGAGTAAGGAAAGGCTAGAGGAAGGAGTAGGGGAGGAAGGAAGAAAAGGAGGTAAACTAGGGGCTCATCCAAGGAGGAAGAATATTTGAAAATATTTGGAATATTGGCTAAAAGCAATATACAGTCTATGTTTTAGAGAGTTCAAATCACATTATGTGTTCTGTTGATATGATCTTCAATGTCACCTTGAAGAAGCTGGTAGGAATTTGTGTTTTGGAAATAAAAAGAATCCTTGATCAGGCACTTAATAAATTATGATTAGTGTTATATGAAGACTTGGTGGGTTTTAAAACCAATTTAAATCAGAACTCTAAGCCCATCAAATACTTCAGTAACATTAGAAATAATAAGCTGGAAATCTGATGTTTATGAGGCAAGGAGAAGGATTAGCAGTACCCAAGAACAACCTTTCAGTCTGTAGGATTAACAACTCATACCTAAATACTCAGTGATGAGTGTAGCTTTTCAGTCACCTTCCTGTGTGCTAGTAGGAAAAAAAATGATCCCTGACCTAAAGAAGCATTCAGTCTGTAGGGGAGACAGAAAATTACATGAGCAGTATTATAGTGTGCTATAAACTATGGGATTATACAGGTGGGATGTTTAATCTAGTATAAGGAGTCAAGGAAGACTTCCTCAAAGATGTGATCCATAAACTGATGTCTGAAGGATGAATAGAAAATAGCTAGAGATAAGGAGGAGAAAGAACTGTTATGTGCAGAAACAGTGAAAAAAACTTCAATGAAGTTGGGTAAAATTCAGTGAACTTGAAGGGTAGGTATCAAGGAAATAGGTAGTAGATGTAATCAGAACCCATCACATAGGTAATTGTAAGCTATATAACAAGGTCAGAATTGCATATATGAAATAAAATCCCTGTCTATGTAGTCAGCCTAATGATTCAAGGAAAGAAACACTGAGAAGTCACAGGCTTTTGGGATAATCCATGTGAGCAATAGTTGTAGTGAGAGAGTAGGTTCAGAGGCAGATGAACATAAGAGATGTTTAAGAGTAGACTTGGCCAGTGTTGATTAGACATGTGGAGTTAGCAGAAGAGTCAGATTTAAGTTTTGTCTTCATTTTTGGCTTGTGGACTCTAGTGAGTAGAAGTATTATTTTCTGAACTGCGCAGCCAGGAAGGAGAATAGTTTGGGTGTCATTAGATATTGAGTATTGGAGAAGGAAATGGCAACCCAATCCAGTGTTCTTGCCTGGAGAATCCCAGGGACGGGGGAGCCTGGTGGGCTGCCGTCTCTGGGGTCGCACAGAGTCGGACACGACTGAAGTGACTTAGCAGCAGCAGATATTGAGTACAGTTTTAAATGTACTGAGTTTGAAATGTCTTTGAGTATCCAAGTGGAGATTAATGAAAGTGGCAGTCAAGAGAGAGAGAAACTTATTAAATCGATCTATACAATTAAGAGCTATCAAAATTTGGATATTAATTGAAATAATGAGAGAAAATAAACTCGCCTAGGGAGTACACGTGGAGTAAAAATGAGGCCTAAGATAGAATTTGTAGAGATGACCAATTATTTTCTTTAAATCATCTTTATTGAAGTATAATTTATATATACCACAGAGGGCACCTGTTTTAAGGCTTCCAGGGTGGTGCTGGTGGTAAAGAATCTGCCAGTGCAGGAGATGCAAGAGACATGAGTTTGATCCCTGGTCAGGAAGATCCCCTGGGCTTAGGAAGTGGAAACCCTCTCCGATATTCTTGCCCAGGAAATCCAATGGACAGAGAAGACTGGCAGGCTACATGCCATGAGATCATACAGAGCTGGACATGACTGAGCACACACACACACACACACACCCATTTTAAGTAAACATTTTAATGATTTTTACAAATGTACACATCCCTCACACAAATGTACACATTTTGCAACTGTACACATCCCTCTAACTCTAATCAGGATACAGAAAATATCTAGTGTTGTGCTGGATCTGGATTGCGAGTTCCAATTTAGTTTTCAGGAGTTTTGAATGCTGGTTATTAAGTATAGACATTGTTGAAAATTATATGATCTTACAGTTAAAATCAATTTTATTAAAAACAAAATATACTTGAAGCCTATTTCCTAGTTATTTACTGTATTTAATACTATGCTTTTGGAGTTATTCGTATGTGTTTTATTTGAGTGGATGAAGTCCTGTATCTTAGTAAGTGTTCAGTGATGTCATGTTGGTAACTGGAAATGGGCCATAGTGAGAGATTTAATGTCATGGAATTTGGCAAACATTTATAGATCAGGGCTTGACATTTTTTAGCTGATTGTCTAGATGTAAGTCAGTGAAGGGTAAAATGTTAATAATAAAGATTAAATTTGAAAGTGACATATGTATAGCTGTTACTTTATGAATAGATAAAAATTGAGGCTATTTGAAGATATGTTCCTCCTATATTTGAGAACTATTACCTGGTTCAGGAAAGCAACTACTCGTGTCTTTATTAAACAAGAGAAGTTCCACAGAAGCCTAATAGATGCAATTTATAAGAGGATGAGAAGGAATTTAACAGTATGTAACCCATCAGATATAATGAAAATTATTGGGAAAAGAATGGGAGAGTTGGATGCAACATCATTTGTGAAAACTTGGTTGAACTCGAATCACAGGTAGCTTATGTAGGTCGGAATTTGGCAAAAGCCAGTGAAAGCATTTTGTGAGAATTAATTGCCCAGTGGAATTTATAATAAGGTATATTGTATTGGAAAAGACTCTGATGCAGGGAGGGATTGGGGGCAGGAGGAGAAGGGGACGGCAGAGGATGAGATGGCTGGATGGCATCACGGACTCGATGGACGTGAGTCTGAGTGAACTCTGGGAGTTGGTGATGGACAGGGAGGCCTGGCGTGCTGCGATTCATGGGGTCGCAAAGAGTCGGACACGACTAAGCGAATGAACTGAACTGATATTGTATATTTTGTTATTTGTAAATTGTGTATAGTACAAATTTTTATCAATAAAACATAAAAACATATATAAAACTATATAATATATATATGTTTTTTTCAGAGAGCTGGTTATTAGGCACTTACTAGCACAGCACTGATCATACATTCTCACACAAAGTTCCTTCATGCATCTTCTGCATACCCTTGATCTTGGACTGAAACCACCATTGATTTACTTTCTGTTACTGTATGTCAATTTTTCCTGTTCTAGAATTTCTTATAAATGGAATAATACTCTTTAATGTATTGCTTCTTTGCTCAACAGAATATTTCTGAGATTCATCCATATTGTTGTGTTTATCACATAGCAGTGAGTTATTTGTTTTGGTTGCTGGGTAGTGTTCTGTTGTATGGATGTACCATAATTGATTTTTCATGCCTGTATTGATCTTTTTTCTCTTCTTCAGCTTTTGGCTCTTATGAATAAAACTCTGTTTACAACTCATTTTTTGGAACCAATGTTTTAAATTCTTTTTGGGTTAAATACCCACGAGTAGAGTTGCTAATGGAGAAGGCAGTGGCACTCCACTCCAGTACTCTTGCCTGGAAAATCCCATGGATGGAGCAGTCTGGTGGGCTGCAGTCCATGAGGTCACTAAGAGTTGGACACGACTGAGTGACTTCATTTTCACTTTTCGCTTTCATGCATTGGAGAAGGAAATGGCAACCCACTCCAGTGTTCTTGCCTGGAGAATCCCAGGGATGGGGGAGCCTGGTGGGCTGCCGACTATGGGGTCGCACAGAGTTGGACACGATTGAAGCGACTTAGCAGCAGCAGCAGCAGCAGAGTTGGTAAGTCTCACATATGTTGTAATTTTAAGCAGCTGCCATTGAACTTTTCAAGTGGCTGTACTGTTTTACATTCTACCCAGTAGTGCCTGAGAACTATAGTTGTTCCACATCCTCAGCAAAACTTCACTGTGTTCATCTTATTAACTTTATCCATTCTAATGTGTATTAGTACTTCATTGTAGTTTTAACTGGCACACTATTTTTTTTGAAGAACTGAAAAAGTGCAGCAAAATATCAAACAGAGTAAGTTGTCAGGGAAGCCAAGACAGAAGAGCTTTGTAAGAAACAGGAGGCGTATAGACTAAGAGGTTAAAGAAGATAAGAACAGCAAAGAAAAGCAAAGGGTCCGTTGGATAAAGAGCAGGAAGTTCATTTGTTACTTTGGTATGTGTGTTACTTTGGTATGTGTCAATTATAGGGAGAAACTTGAAATCATTCAGTGGAAATTCTCACTACTTGCTGCCCTTAAACCTAGAATCCTATGCTTTCCATGACATGAAAGATCCAAAATACCACTTTTTTTTTCCTCTGTGGGTCAAACCCTAACATCAGACAAGGGAAAACTGCTGAGTAGAACCTTAGTCCAGGCCTGAGTTCTCTCTGGCAAGGACCCCTTATTTCCAGACTGACCTCAAATAAGCTGTTCTCATTTGATGCCTCAGGCTGCCTCTCTCATGAATTACTAGAAGATAGGTGAAACTTCCTACCTACAATGTCTTTCTATTTGGAGATAGTTTTCCCAAAAGGGCACGATAGGTCATGTGAAATGTCCCCTGGTTTATTCTCATTAGGCGTTAGAACCTTGTTCAGTGCCTACTATGTAGGTTTTATTTGATCATGTTTATTAATATATTGAATAGATAAGTGAAAGAATGGATGAAGGAAGGAATGAATGAGTTACCATATAAAGTAAGATTTGGGTTAATGTCCTCTGTTATCAGTTTCCATTCAGATTTCCTAACAAGTCACGTTGGTTTATAACATTACAAAAGTTTCCTGTGCAACATTGATATTTCTGCTTCTGTATACACTGCAGCATGATTGACACGAAAAGTTTAGATTCCATCCCTCACCATACGACTGACTGCTTTTCTTACCTCTTTCCCTCATTTCCTTCCCCTCTGGTAACAACTGCTCTGTTCTCTGTATTTATGTGTGTGTTTTGGTCCTTAAGTTCATTTTGATGTTTTATTATTTTATATTCCATGCAGGGAAGAAAATATAAAACAACAGAAGGATGAAAGAGGCTTCCCTGATGGCTCAGTTGGTAAAGAATCTGCCTGCAATGCAGGAGACCCCAGTTCTACTCATGGGTTGGGAAAATCCGCTGGAGAAGGGATAGGCTACCCACTCCAGTATTCTTGGGCTTTCCTTGTGGTTCAGCTGATAAAGAATCTGCCAGCAATGCAGGAGACCTGGGTTTGATCCCTCGGTTGGGAAGATCCTCCGGAGAAGGGGAAGGCTACTCACTCCAGTATTCTGACCTGAAGAATTCCATGGACTGTATAGTCCACGGAGTTGCAGAGTTGGACACGACTGAGTGACTTTCACTTTCATAGGGATGAAAAAACTGTATTTCCCAGGATGACTTATTTCACTAAGAATAATACTCTCAGTGCCCGTTCATGTTGTTACAGACGGCAAGATTTCGTCTTTTTTAAATGGCTGAATAGTATGCTATTTATATATGTGTATACAACAATTTTTAAAATCCATTCATCCATTAATGGACACATAGATTGTTCCCATTTCTTGGTTGTTGTAAATAATACTATGATGAATGTAGAGGTACAGAATCTTTTTAACTTACTGTTTCATATTCTTTAATAAATACCCAGCAAAGAAATAGCTAGATCACATGATAGTTCTATTAAATTTTTGCCGCATGTCCATTCTATTTTCCACAATGGCTACACCAGTTTACAGTCCCACCAACTGTGTATGCTGATTCCCTTTTTCCCACATCCCTACCAACACTTGCTATTCCTTTCTTTTTTTTTTTTTTTTTTGGTAATAGCCATTCTAATAGGTGTGAAGGTGGTATCTCATTGTGGTTTTGATTTGCATTTCCCTAGTAATTAGTTATGTTAGCCATCTTTACATGTGGCTTTTGGCCATCTGTTTATCCTCTTTGGAAAAATTCAGTTCCTATGCCCATCTTTAAGTTGTGTTGCTTTTTTGTTGAGTTGTATGAGTTGTTCATGTATTTTGGATGTTAATTCCTTATTGGATATGTGATTTGCAAATATTCTATACCATTCAATTTATTTTCATTTTGTTTCCTGTGCAGAAGCTTTTTACTTTGATATAGTCCACTTGTTCATTCTGCTTTTGTTTTCCTTGCCTGAGGAGACATGTCCAGAAAGATTTTGCTAAGACTTGTGTCAAAGAATGTACTGCCTATGTTTTTTCCTAGTAATTTCATGGTTTCACATCTTACACTCAAGTTTTCAATCCATTTTTGAGAAATTTTTGTGTATGGTTTGAGTCTAGTTTGGTATAATTTCTTTCTTTCTTTTTCCTTTTTTTGCAGGTAGCTGTTTGGTTTTCTCAGCACCATTTATTGATGAGATGGTCCTTTCTCATGTATGTTCTTTGCCCCTTTGTCATAGGTTAATTGCCCATATATGTGTGGATTTACTTTGCACTGTCAACATTGTTGCACTGGTCTATATGTCTGTTTTCCTGCCAATACCATGCTATTTGATTGCATAACTTTGTAACATAGCTTGAAATCAAAAAGTGTGGTACCTCCAGCTTTGTTCTGCTTTCTCAGAAGCTGTCTGGTTCTGAACTTTTGTTTTTTTTTCAGAGATCTTTGATTACTGTTTAGTCTCCTTACTAGTAATTAATACATTCGGCCTTTTCTATTTTTTCCTGATTTAGTCTTGGTAAACTGTGTAATTCTGAGAATTTATCCATTTCTGCTTGGCTGTCCAATTTGTTGATTGTATTCTTTTCTAACCTTTCATGTTTCTTTGGTGTCCATTGTTAGTTCTCCTCTTTAATTTTTGATTTTATTTATCAGCACCTTTTCTCTCTCTTTTTTTGTCTCAGTGAGTCCAGCTAATAATGCTGGGTGAATTTTATCTTTTCAAAGAATATGCTCTTATTTTCATCGATATTTTCTTTTATCTTTTTAGTATTATTTCATTTATTTTCACTCTTATTTGTATTGTTTTTTCCATTCATTTGTTCTTCTTTTTCTAGTTCCTTTAGGTGCAAGATTAAATTGTTTATTGAAATTTTTCTTGTGTTTGAAGTGGACCTGTGTTACTATAAACTTCCCTCTTAGTAATGGTTTTGCTGCAACTTACAGATTTTCATATATTATATTTTCACTTTCATTTGTCTTCAGGTATTTTTAATCTTCTTTGATTTCATTTTTGACACAATAGTTATCAACATGTTTAGTCTCCACCTATTCATTATTTTTCTTTTTTTAATATTACTGAAATATTTATTTTTTTAATTAATTTTTATTTTTTAGTTTGTTTTGCTTTACAATACTGTATTCGTTTTGCTATACATTGACATGAATCAGCCACAAGTGTACATGAACTCCCTATCCCGACCCCCACCTCCCCCCTCCCGCCCCTCACCTTCTCTCTGGATTATCCCCGTGCATCAGTCCCAAGCATCCTGCATCCTGCATCAAACCTGGACTGGCGATTCGTTTCACTTATGATATCA